>CAJHQP010001135.1:0-129843 GCA_905132765.1 Moricandia arvensis
TTTACATTTAAAATCAAGTTTTTAATCATTTTTGGCAAATCACCTAACAGTTGAATTTGGTTTTACAATATCTAGAACCGGCCTTGACTATAAGAGTCATGCATGTATTTGGGTCACATATTAGCTAAATTAGTATCAATATATCATCAAAGTCAGTGAGCTACTTCCATATAAAAACTATTGTATAACATTGTATATCTCATAGACTATTACTATATTCTATATAATTCCAAATTAAATGTTGGAAATCTGTATTCCCATAGATTTAATGTTCAAAACTCCAATCCCCCCGCCCGAAACTAAAGCTAGAAACGTAAGAACCCATAAACCTTAATAATATTGGTTTGAAAATGGTTTAATTCTTTAATTAAAAGATAATTGGTGTACATCCACGCGCCACCTATACTAGTTGATTACCCTTAATTTTTATAATCTATTTCTACTCTTATTTTGCCTTTGTTTCAATTTCCCTGCATGTTACACCTGTGTCATGCACTCTGATACCTACTAGTAATCTTATTTTTTTTCTAACTCTCTTTCTTCTCGTAGTCTTTTTTTTCTCAAACTTTTTATCTCTTTTTTTCACTTCTCTATATTTTACAACTAAATATGATTTTATTAATTTTATCCTTCTTCAACGATTCATTCACCAAGAATGATTCATTTTCCTTCATCCTCAAGTACCGAAAAAACATCTTTTTTTTTAATTTATATTATTTTTATACAAATCATTAAAGTTTTCACCATCTCGTCCTTTTCAAAAACAACATTGCATAATGATTCTAACACCACTAGAATGATGAGCTCCTCAATTTGTGGTGTATAAAGACAATCCCTACAAAGACGATGATATTTGTGCGAGAAGCAACGGTTTCTATTACATCTACAATATTTGCTAACAACTAACACCTCTGTTAACACATCCGGTATATATTTTTGTTAACAACTAACACATCTGTTAACATCTTTAATATTTGTTAATAACTAACATCTTTGTTAACTTTTATGGTATATGTATTTGTTAACAAATAACACCTCTGTTAACATCTATAATATTTGTTAATAGCTAACACCTCTAGTACATATATTTGTTAATAAATAACAATTTTACAAATATACATTGTCTGTATATGTGTTCTACTATTTATGAACATCAAAAAAAACTTTTTAGTGTTATTAAGAAGCATAAAATGCAAAGATACTATGTGGTGAAAAAATTATTTTATCAGTCTAGGTAAATTTGCAACAGCAACTCTGTATACGAATAATTATACCTTCTAAGAAGATGTAGGTGAAACAAAAATATAGATTGATGCAATTTTGGCCATTTTTTAGTATTTTTCATTTAGTAATCAACATTATATCAACTAACAAAACAAGTATCAGATCATAAATAATATATCGACTAACAAATCATTTATCAAATAATATATTAGCTAACAAACTATGTATCAGCTAACAAGAATTTTT
The DNA here is from genome assembly GCA_905132765.1 of Moricandia arvensis. NCBI lineage: Eukaryota > Viridiplantae > Streptophyta > Magnoliopsida > Brassicales > Brassicaceae > Moricandia > Moricandia arvensis. Next base: position 1,471 of record CAJHQP010001135.1, read on the forward strand.
TTTTGGAAAATAAAAAATATTAAAAATTTATAGAATTATGTTAATAATCTATATTTATCTTGAGATATATTGTACTTGTATTATATAACAAGTTTGAGTAAATTGACTTATATGATTTATTATTTAAATTCTCCCTAATTTTCATCGTTAAAATCAATAAAAAAAAGAAATATGTGTGGTAGAGAATCACCCAGATGTGAGGAAGAGAGTGTCAGGAGGGTATAGAGTGTCAGATGAGGAAATAGAGTGTGAGGAGAGAAATAAAATATCAAAAGGGTAAAAAGATCAAACTGAAGCCAAAATGATAAGTAAAATTGTCTTTATGTCAACTCATGAGTATTTGCCTAAGATAGACCTTTAATTTGGATATTGAGGTAAATCACCCTTTAATTAAATTATCCTTATCAATCAAACTTAAAAAGAATTCAATACTGTTTATGAATAGCTTGTCTACCTTCTAAAGGGTATTAATTTAGTTTAAAGTCTTATTTATAAGGTGTATAGCTTGATTACAAAACATTAAATCATCTTTAAATTAATATAATTAAGATTTATGAGTTTTGGAGTTTCAGAGGATTTAGAGTTTGAAATTTGAATCTATGGAGATAAGGATTACAAACTATAAAGTTGGAGACATATAAAATACGGTCATAGTTTTGAAACATACGATGTTATATGATAGTTTTAGTGAGAAAATAGTTTATCAACCCTCAAAAAGCTTATAGTTTTAGTGATATTCGCCATTTATTGGTAGGTTAAGGTCATATGTATGATTTTTAGGGAGAGTTATTCTAAACATAATTTGTGTGGAGTTTGGAAATTTAAAAAGATAAGAAATTTTTAGAATCATATTTATAATGAGAGAGTTTTTTTTCTCTTCTAAAGATGTCCACCTCAACACATGAGGGTTCCACATGAAAAAATGTTTTTAATTTTTAATTAATTTGGAATTTTGTATCTACTATTTGGCTTAATTTTTTTTGCCGTCATATCAATTAAGCTACAAACGGGGTACTAACACAAGCAAATTCGAGAATTCACAGTACCCATTAAAATTTTAATTTTGACCATTCAATACACAAAAATAAGTATAAACCAATTGCAACACGTGTACTCCACTCCACTTGAATCAACATTTGCTTCATATTCAGCATTTCCACCACATAAGAGAAGTCGTAGACCACCAATTTACCGCCTAAAACTCTTTATGAGCTATGTCTGCAAAAGCTTAATAATCTAGCTTTTCATTCAAAGACACTAAGCTTTTTCATCAAAATTGCTTGGAATGTCTTTTGATGGTCTATGGAATCACATGTTGGATTCATGTAAGTCCACCGAAAGCAAAGAAAACCAGAAGGTTGATGCATAACACTCTTTAGAGTACCGTCATAACACGACCAGCAACCCCAAATCTTTGTACATGCAACATCTAAAATCACTTGAAGAACCTTTTAAAAAGAAATTTTGCTCTAATCTGTTTACGTAACGAAAAAAATGATTACTCCTTTATTAAAATTCGATCAAGCATAACCGGTGAAAAACAAGGATTCAGCAATTTCCTGCATAAAATGTGTTCTGAAACAGATTAGAAAGCAAAATTAGAATTAAGTATAGTTAACAGATATTTAATGAATTCTAATCAAATGTTATTGATTATTGTATTTTCGTATTTTTCTCTCACAACTTTTATTTCTAAAAATAATATTTATATATATGTTTTTCTAAATACTTTTAAAGTTTTTTATATAAATTTTATTTCGTTGGTATTAAATATTTATTTACTTTTTAATAATGAATGTTTTCATATTTTTGTACCTTTGTTTGATTTTTATTTCAAGTTTTCCATGATCCTTGTTCATATAAAAATAATTGTTTCAAGATTTTACACTATTTTCATAATTTTGTTTAGTTTTGATCTCACTATCTTTTCTTAACAATTAAAAAATAGTACAATACTTTTTGTGTGTTGTGGTAGGTTCTTTTATTAAGTATATATAATATTTCTAAGGTTTAATATTATGTGTAAAAGTAATGAAAATTTATATCTTAATAACAAAAGAGTGTAATAGAATTAAAAATAAATAAAAACTAATTTTTTGAACAACAATATATTTTGAATAAAATTTAAAAGTATTTAAACCAATGAAAGTTTTTTATTAAGATTTTTAAGATTATAAGTCAGCTCAAATTTTATTAAGTCTATTAGAACTAATATACTAATTATGCTTCCTTAAAAAAATCTCCAATAATATTTTATCTTTATCTCTAAATGCTTTTAATAGAATAAAAATATCTCCAGTGGTGCTCTTTATCTATATATACACCAAATATAGAGATGTGAACAGTAATAAGCCAAATATAGAGTAGCATTACACGTTTAATCAATTTTTAAAGTGATTTTTTCTACAAGATAATCCCTCATTTTTATATATTTCATTTTTTCACAGAATAAAATTATAAAATAATAAATTTCACATTTAAATAATATGTTTAGTACATCGTTTATTTTTAATTGTGTTGTAATAAAATTAAAATTTCAAAATCATAGCTTGGTTTTATAAATGGTGTAATAGTATATTGTTATAAAATAGAATAAATCATAAAATTTTAATATTACAAAAATTATGAATCTTGTAATTTATTAATAAGTAAACCGAAAATCATACATTTGAATTATTTATTTTTCAAAATGAGTACAAACATAAAGTACTCTATTTTTTGGAGTAGAAAATAAAAACAACTATTAGAGATGGTCTTACCAGACATTTTTGAACATTTTGGGAAATTAATACTTAATGGAAAACAAAAAAACTAAATGCTTCGGACCCAATATATCCAGGACCGCTCCAATACCTTAAAGGCTTAAACATATTCTCTCTCTGTTTACTTTAGGTTTGTGCACATGAATTAAAGAAATAATTAATTTTGTATATTTTTTATAAAAAAATACAGTTACTTATACACCTAACCATGTTTCAACCAATATAAAAATAAATTGCACTATAACATTAACAAATTTTTGCATCGAAAGTCTAAAACAACATTTATTTTGTAACAAAAAAATTCTCTACAACGACACTTAATATGAAACGGAAAGAGTATTAGATAACATCTAATAGCTAAGAAAAGAAGAGAATAGCAAAAAGTTATCTAGTGAGGCCACAACACACACACACATATATATAGGGAGCTCACTGAAGCGGATTAAAACCGTCGTCAATATATTATTTATTTTTACTTTTAAAATAGAAAAACTTTATACTATAGATGGTTTCTAAAATAAAGATCTCCAAATATAAAATAAAATATAAAAAATATTATTTTTTCCTTTATAAATAGAGAAAATAGTAATATCTATTTTACAGACAAAAATAGAGATATTTTTAAATGATTTTGCCTTTAAATACTATTATAGAGGTAAAAATAGAAATAAATTGGAGATACTCTAATTACCACGATTTTTTTTTTATTATTCAAGGTTTCACCTAGCTCGTTATGTCAGTTTATCCAAATCACTCAGTTGTGAAGCCAAACACATCCTCGGTGAGCTTTCTTTTTCTAAAGAAATATAAAATCATAAAATGAAGAGGATTAATCAAATAATTTTCTTTCTCAAATCCACTAGGTGATCATCTCTTAAATGGAAGCTTACATAAAAATAAGAAATGGTCAAATATCTAAGAAAGAGTTAACAAAGCTATATGGATTTCAAAATGTGGTCAAAAACATTAAGTGTGATTGAAAAGGGTTTATCTGAAGCAAGTGTAAGGCTAGTTTGTTCAAAAAGATATGATTTTAAGTACTAACTAGATTTTAACACGCACGTCTGTGCAAATATTTTTCTATTTTATAAATGTATTTGATATTATTACAAATATTTTAAATATATAATTTCCATTTTAGTGTTATATATTGTGTAACTCTATAATATTATTTTTTATTTTTCTTATTCAACATTATTAATATATAATGATTTGTTTACTACTCTGTTATTAATTCTTATTACTTACATCTATATTTTTGAGTTAGGTACAATAAAATAGTCATATGAAATAATCAAATAGAGAACATCCTTTAAAATATGTTTTTTAGTTTATACATTTTGCATATAATACATTTAAAATTTTATTTATTTATATTTTAAACAATAAATATATTTAAGATCATTTATATTTACATGTTGTGTATAAGAAAATATACTTTAACATATATCATTTTAGTATTTTACAAGATTTAAAAGTAAAAACACCATTTTGTTTAAATAATATAGCCCTATTATTTAGTAAATTTTATACATAGTAGTATCTATCATATTATTTTAGTAAATTTTATTGATATATGATATTTTTGGATGTTATGATATTAAGCTTTATATTTTTAAAAAATAAGACTTCAAAATATAAGATTGCTTTAACTTTTACAACATATATAAATAGTTTTTTTCGAAGTACATTTCAAAAAGTTATTCTTTACTATCTATGATTTTATCCTTTGTAAAATTTGCAATATTATGATTTTGAGTTTAAATATCTATTTTCCAAAATTTTATATTTTATAAAACTTTAGAATATATTTTTCAAATAAAATTCTATTATTTTTAGAGTTTGTGGAAGGGATTAAATTATTATAATTTAATTATTTCTTTATTTCTTATAAATTCAATCATATCTATTATATATAAATGAATTAATTTACTAATTTCTTTTGTAAGTATATTTAAAACTTTCTCAACAATAAATTTTTTAATTAGAATTGAAAATTATAAATTAAATATAAAATATTATTATTTTATTAAATTTTTTTAATGCATATTACTAACATTTTGTTCTTTACTTTTCTAATTAATTTGTTTTAAACTAGTATATGATATAACATCCAAAGTATTATATTATATTAGCTTATTTATAAAAAATCATTTATAAAGTATTATTAGTTTGAGAGTTTCAAAATTAAATAGAAGCTTTAGATAATAATTTAAAACTCTATTTTATTATCCTTTATTTTGTATAAAAATATTAAATAGGTTACAAATTTTAACCGATTTTAATGATGAGTGATAATTTATTTAAAGAAAAACTAAAAAAATATATTTTTAATTAACCTATTTAATATAGTTTATCATATTTAATTTCTGTAGCACTGCTATTTTTATAAAATTCAGAAATATTTTATAGAATTTATAAAAATCAGTGTAGAATTTTTATTTTCTTTTTTATTATAATAAAATCTTAGTTAACATTTATTATAATAATATTATATTATTAATTACGAAATTTATTAATGCATTATTTTATAAATAAATATTTTAATTTTTAAGAAAGATTTTGTTAAATTCTTTAGCAACATATTTTATTATAACTAATAAAATCAAATTTATTGCTGGTTTATTATTAATGTATATAATCAAATATGTCATATTAACTAATTTCTTAAGTGATTCTATTATGACTTGTTAATAATAGATAAAAATAAGATGATAAATTAATAGATTAGAATTTTTTTTAAAATTAACTTAGACCACTAACATTGGTTATAAGTAAACGGATCTCTTCAAAACAATAAAAATGTAACAACTAATTACACATTTTTTTATTTGTTTTCAACATCTAACCACTAAAAAGTTTATATGTGGCATGGAATCTCTCAATTTTTTTTCTTGGTTTCTCCACAAAAATGCAATTCTCAACATTCTTGATTCTCTTTCTTTATTTTTTTTGTTATTATATTAATTAAGAGAAACCAGTTTAATCTTCACTACTGATGCTCTTATAAAATAATTTAGAGCACCAGCAACGGTTGCAAGTGAGCAGGTTTCTCAGAAAACAATAAAACTTTAGTAATTAATTAGCGATCCAGATATATTTTGCTTCTTTTCACTAAAACATTGCCATATGTTATAAATTTTCTCATCATTTTTATTGAGTACATCGGTGAAGAATCGATTCTCATAAAATGTGTCTCTCTCTTATTTCTTTTTAGTTATTTTTTATATTAAATTCACAGAAATTTTTCTTTAAAAACAAATAATTAATGATTCAAATAAGCAATTTTCTTCAATCTATATTTTTTCTTTCAAACATCAAAAAGAGAAGAAAAAACACAAAACATATACAACATCATTTGTGTTAGAGATTTTTTTGTCAATTGCCTATACAATTAAACCAAATTTTGATCAGACCAGAAGTTATTCAAAGAAACATTTCTATCCGACCATATCTGGTTTACATAGAAGTTTAAATATTCTGTATTAGTTAGTCACTATATACCTCAATTAGACAAATAGAAGTGAAAGGACCAAGGACCAAGGACCAAGGACCAAGGACCAAGGACCAAGGACCAAGGACCAAAGAAGGAGAGTTCTTTCACAACTTGGACCGAACCTGTACGTTGGGAAGAAGAAGCATACACAAAAGCTTCCAAGGTTGTTGCGACTACTGCAACAACAAAGCTTCCTCTTTCTTCTTCATAGCTTCAAGCTGTCTTTTCGCATACTTCATGATGAAAACAGTTGTCAACACAGTAGCAACAAACCCAAAAATGTTGAGAACAATCTGAAGAACCGACATCCCCTTTTGATCCTCAGTTGATGCATCTACCAATTTCCTTATAAGAGTCCCTCTGAAAAAAAACACACCAAAACAAACTATCAGAACACCAAACTAAACCTTTAACCATCAGCAAAGACGTTGTCACAAACTCACGTATAAATAGCTACAAGGTTCTCTGGCACCATTCCCAAGAGAGAACCAGCCATGTACGGACCGTACTTCACACCAGTTGCAACAGCGCAGTAGTTATACACAACGTAAGGGAATGGTGATATCCGGATTAATGTTACTGCTCGAAACTGGTGAAACCAAGTGCCTCCACCAGCAGCTCTCAGCATCGCAGCTTGGTCCGGATATCTTTCTAACCAACCCTGCAAAACATAATTTTAGTTTCAGTAACAAGATAGAGCTCAAGAAACATGAGCTTGGTGCAGTGATATAATTTTGGTTCAGGTATGCCATAACACACTTTCAAAGAATGAAAAAAGTCTTTAAAACATGTGTGACAAGCTAACACAAAGATCTTAAATCACAAATATAAAGATTTAGTGTTACAAGAATTTAGAAAATAATATTTTGGATAAGAGGAAAATATGGTGTTATATATATTTTGCTTTTAACTAAGATCTACTAGCTTTTTTGACTTGTAATTCTCAGAGGAAAACACAAAAGGTTTTGAAGTTCCATAAGAGACGTGATCAACATGTATTGAGTCATGCTAGGTGGGTAAATTAGGAAGCAATTTTTGCGGAATCGTGTGTGACATTAATTCGGATTAAGCAAGTGTGTAAGAGACTATTTTAAAAGATTTAATTCGCGTTCTTGAAATTAATTTGTACTTATTGTTTTTGCTGAATCCCGATTCTATAGTTGTTACTAAGGACATAATGAAACACATACTTGGATTTTGTCGCAGAAGAGATAGCTGATGAAGTAAGGAAGAGATACACCTATAGCTATAGCTGGATAAGTGAGGAGAAGGCCATATCCAAAACCAAATGTAATCCCAGCCACCCACATTGACGGCAAAGACGGAAAAAGTATTACAGGGAGTAGTGCCATGGTAGTGAATACAACTAGACCTAACACAGGGTGTGTGAATGTCTTCATCTCCCATTTTATGATAGGGATAAGCTCCTGCAAACAACATGATTGAAAAAATGATAATGCCATGATTAGTAACAGAGCTAAAGATTGTTACTGATTAGACAAAACAGGCAACCATAGAAAATTATCTACAAATACTTTTACTCTATAAGAGATTGATCTAGTTGGAGCTACACAGAGTTCAAAGTCACAAGAAAGAATCTTACAAAGGAACCTACTCTCAACATTACAAGAACAGTTGCATTACACAGACTTGTGTACAGTACTTAGTGTTGAAACCCTAATCAAGCCCAATTGATAAATAAAAGATACAAGATGCAAGATGCAAGATGCAGATAGTTATGTTTTAAGATGGAGGAAGAATCGAACCTTGTCCATGATTAAAGGAACGAGCCATTTGTAAGCCGCGAGAGCCAAAGCAGATAGAAAGACAAGGAGAAGAGCAAGCTTGATCCAGAACCAAATAGATCTTTTCCCTCCACAAGAAGAAGATGAAGAAGAAGAAGGTGATGAATCTTGTTCCTCTCCCTGCTCTGCTTCTCTCTCTGATTCTTCACTAAGTTTAATATAGTGACCTAATTTCTCAACTCCATGTTCTTCAACTCTTATACACAGTTCAGGAGCTGCATCGTCTTCCTCGCGATTAGTCATCTTCTTCTTCCTCCCCTTTTAGGTTGCTTGTTGTATTCTTTGCTTGACGCTTGTTCCATTCTTTTATATTTGTTGATATTTTTTTTTATATTCTGTGCTTCTTTAGTTGTTACTTTCTTTTTAGTTATTTTATTCCATTTTCATTCAAAATATATAAATAAAATATCTAACCGACCAGCTTGAATAAATACAATAAAATATCCAGCGTATCAAAATAGTTTTTGAGGTTGATATTATCAAGAAATGACAAAAAGGGTACTGGTTTAAATCTGTGATGGCAATTAGCACGTTATTTTGGTGATGGTGATTTTAAAAGTATATTTATGTGTAATTTTGTGAACTAATACGTTAATATTTAATGTAATTTTTTTAGAAGGACTCAACAGATTTGGGCAATCAGATGTGAGACGTTTCTCCTTTTGTTAGTTTGGCGCGAGTTTCATCACTTTCTTTTGAGACCATCCATCCATCCATTACCATATATCATTGCCACCAGCGCATAGTCCACTCTGGCCGACATCCGTTTCCGCGTGGACCGCTATTTAGAATTTCCCAGTCGACATAACATGTCGAAATATATTTCAAATAAAAAATATTAATGCTTAAAATAATTTAATAAATTTTAAACAAAAAGAGAAATATGTCGTCAAAAAAATAAATAAATAAAAAGAGAAATAACCTCACATATCACTAATTTTTATTCCAAAACTAGCATAGAAAAAGAAAAAAAAATTCCAAATATCATTATTTTTTTAAAAATATTTAGGTTTAAATTTAGTGAGTAGTATTTATGATTTAATATTTAAAAAATGCTATCGAAATAAGAGTTTTGTTATTTAACTTTTTTCTTTATATTCTACTTTTGTCATAAATTATCGTTAGAATAATAGTTGTTATTTTGAAACCTTTCTCCTTACTTTTTTTAAGAAAAAAAGTTATGGCATTTAAGTCGTTTTCTCTATAAACGATTACGGATTGCTATCATTTTTATTATGCAATACTTTCACCGGAACCTCTGTATAAAAATATTCTACTTGAAAACAGATTCAAATATTTACATCAACTAAAAATGAACTCTGATATTTTAAAACTTATTCGGGTTTTATTTCTTGCAATTAGTAAAAGACTAGCTGATTTGAAGTTAATAGTCAACGTATAAAATTACAAAATCTCCCCCTCCTTCGTTCTCTTGCAATCTGCTTGTTCATCACCACCACCAACTTGGCATTGTCCTCTCTTGAGTGTGACGTCATCCATGATAATGACAACAGCTTGGTTCAGTCTTCGAACTAAATTGAACCAGATTTGTCTTCTTTAACAACATATAACTATCATCATCAGGAACATACACTACACTCATCCCACATTTAACCATGTCACAAGTCTTGAACTTTTTCTTTGTTTCATCATCCGTCGCATAGAACTCAAACGAAGCCTTAGTGTAACAGCAACTGCTACTCTCTCCATGGCGTTTCTGGATGTGGAAACAACTTTTGTGTCCCATACAAAAATTGTCAGAAGTGAGCTTTTTTGGTTCATGGCTAAGTGATCCACACGGTTCGTTCCACTGCAAGAGTGAAGTCAAATCTTGTGAAGGAACCATCTTGGTTCTCAAATTTGCTATAACACTTTACAGAGAAACGCTTTTCACGGTCTTCATAGTCTTTGAATGAGACAACTAAAGATAAGGCAAGTTCAACAAAGTTAGTGTCACACCAATGCAAATGCAATGTGATTTCTAGTAAACTCCTAGTCTTTGGTAGCAGAACCAGTTTTGTATTTCATTCCCCGAGTAACAGATCCCAACCTGAGGCTTTGGTATGAATCCCTGTCATAGACAGACAATAAAGATTTGTTTTAATGTCGATGTGGAACGTGAGAGAGAAAGTTAAAAACACAATACCTGATAATAACGTTTTACAGAAGTAGTAGCCATCAAGTAACTCTTGATTCGAGCATCAGCCATGACGCTGTCTCATGCGTCTTGGTTCAGTTTGTGACAATTGCTAAAGACGAACATAGAGTGGATCCTCTCTCTTACAGTCAAAGATGCCAATGGATTTGCTAAAGTTTCAAGTAACTCGCACTCGTGTGCATCCGGATATTGAAGGTTTTGTGGAAGAGTTGGTAGAGACTTGAGGCCTCCCATCCTCTATCAGTACTCGAAGAGGAAGGCCCAAACTGAATAAAATTCTCATGCTACTAATTTGGCCTAGTGAAGGCTGGTTCTTCAAAAGACATGCTTCTAGATGAATTAAAGATATTGCCGACTACGTGACAATTTCACATGGGGTGTTGGCTCAAGAAGGAGGTGTGTGTGTGTGTGAAGTGGGAGGTGCACATGCTATGTTCTGCTTGGAGCTCACCGCAATACGCACAAAGAAACAAGGTGCAACTTTATAGTATAAGTAACGAGTAGGGTTGTAAGGTTTGAATATCAATTGGTTGATCATTTTTCAAGTAGAGAGAGAGACTCCTTATGACTCTACTTGTAAATGTTATTGATCAATATATCTTAGTATTATTCAGAAATCACTGTTTTCACATAACAACTTGGTATCATAGCATTCGAAAATCTAAAGGAAGAAGATGCTGCCTAAGAGAACATATCCGAAACCACCGAGTGATACGTTGCAACAATCCACTACGCAACTCGCTTTGTTGGAAAATTATGTCACAAATGACTCTTATTTAGCAGGCTATCCTCACGACGCAGCAACAGATGCAGCAGCAGAACAACGTGCTGAAGACAAGTACAAAAGGAAGAAATTGATGGAGGATAAGGGAAAGGGACACATGACTGAACGGACGCCATCAAGCGTTGCGATCTTCCCTAGCTTAGGGCCTTCAAATGAGGAACGAGGTCTAACGGGAGCGGTGACACTTAAAAGAGCGCGAAGGAGCGAATGGGAGACATATCGGAGGGGAAGTACGTTGATCACTAACCCACACAGCAGTATGACCCCGATCTGCACCAGACCCTGACTCGTCGAATGGAGATCCAATTTTCGAAAGTTAAAACGCCGAAAATTGGGTCCTACATGTGGAGTAATACTTTGAGTTGTATGTATGTGTTTTCACGGAGAAACTCTTCAATGGTATCAATGAGAGCGTGGCAGAAACCCCTTCTTTAACTGGGAGCAAATGAAGTTTTGGGTATTGAGTCAGTTCTCCTTGGTACCTAACACGGCGGCCAGAGAACATCTACTGAGATAGGGACGGTGAAGGATCTTGTCGGGATTTTATATCGTTGGCCACTAACACTCTAGAGATACTGGAGTTGATGCTGGAAATGGCCTTAATGATGGGATTAGAACAAAAAATTCGAGCAGGGGTACGAATATTTGAGCAGCTTTGACATCCGAAGAAGATGATGAGTACGAAAAAGATGGTGGAAGAGTGGTCATTTCAAGAGGAAATGGCCTCGACGAGAACAGAAGAATATTCCCAAGATCAGGGAGTGGGCCTCCAAACAACAAAATAGGCCCAATAACTTATCGGGTAACCCAAAACATCAGCCTTATGGATCCGCAAGTAAGACCATGATGGTCCACAACCGAGTCAAACCGTTGTTGCGTTGACTTACTCTAGATGAGATTGCGGAGAAGAGAGGCAAGGGTTTGTGTTAGCTATGTAATGAGAGGTACCATGCGAATCACGTCTATCCTAGACCAGAGTTGATGGTGACGATATCATATGAAGACGGGAAGGATGCAGAGCTTGATGAGGAACTTAACAGGTTAAAGGAAGAAGATATGGCGCTTGGGGTAGAAGTCTCTGAACTCATGATCAAATCGGTGGTGGGACTTTCTTCTTTAAGAATGATGAAGCTTCAAAGTCAAGTTTTGGGAGAGAATGTAGTCGTCCTTATAGACAGTAAGGCCTCCAACAACTTCATCTCTGAATAATTGGCGTTGAGATTGGGACTTAAACCGTAGGAGACGGCGAGGTACGAAGTACTTGTCGTAGGGGGAGTGACAATGGATGGGAAGTGGATGAGACGGGATATACAATTAAAGATAAATGGTTGTACTATCACGACGTGCTTCATGCCGCTGGAGTTAGGTATAGCTGATGTGATACTCGGAGTATAGTGGCTTGACACGTCGGGAGAGATGAGAGTATCTTGAAGCTACATAGAATAAAGGGATAATTGGAGGGAAAAACAATCACGTTTCAGGGATATCACAAGCTTCCCACGGCTGCGATTTCAACAAAGACTATTTGGAAGACACTCGAGAGAGAAGGAGAAGAAATGCTTGTAGAGTATGGGGGTCTGTTAGTAGAAGAGAAGTCATTGCTAGTCTTGATACCATGTCATTTGCAGAAGTTGCTCTTAAGCCATGCTCAAGTTTTTGCTCAATCACAGATCATTCCTCTATCTCTAGGTAAAGAACATGTTATCACACTTTCTCCCAGGGCTAGTCCAGTAAGTGTCAGGCCATTTCGGTGTCCTCAAGCACAAAAAAAATTGAAAGACAGATTGCATCGATGCTTGCGGTTGGGATCATTCGAGACAGTTCAAGCTCGTTTTCGAGTCATGTGTTGTTGGTAAGGAAGAAATATGGCAGTTGGAAATTTTACGTGAATTATCAAGCTCTCATCAAGGTTACCATTATGGATAAATACTCTATTCCGATGATATACCAGTTCTTAGATGAATTGCACGAACCCAACGTGTTTTTGGAACTCGACTAATGGTCCGAGTACCATCAGACATTGGTGAAGGCCAAAGATGTCCCAAATACAACCATTCAGACTCATGATGGACACTACGAGTTCCTCGTGATGGTGTTTGGTCTTTCAAATTCACTGGATACTTTCCAATCACTGATAAACAAGGTGTTCCGTCATTATATGCGCCAGTTTGTATTCGTCTTCCTTGACAACATACTGGTTTACAGTAGTGATCAAGAGGAGCATGGTAAACATCTTGACATTATTCTTGGGTTGTTGGGGAAGCACAACTTATATGCTAACATGAAAAAATGTTAGTTTTGGAGTAGAAGCATTGAGTACTTAGGTCATGTGTTCTCGGAGGATGGAGTGATTGTTTATACATGGAAGATAAAGGCAATAGTTGAATGGGTTGAACCTAAGAATGCGAAGGAGTTGCGTGGGTTCTTGGGCTTAACGGAGTACTATATAAATTATTTTAAAGGTTATGGCCTCATTGCAATACCCCTAACGGCTCTAGTGAAGAAAGACAAATACCGTTGGACCAAAGAAGCAGCGACGATATTTGATCAGCTAAAGTTATTCCAATACTAATCGGTTTGTTCTCTTCTTTGGGTTTTCCTTCAATGCGTGGTTTTGAGTAATTTAGCCTAAATTCGTTTTGGTAAAATGGCTTAGAACTAGCCACCAAAATCGGCCTCATTTCTTCCTCTTCAGTTGCTTATTAACCAAGTTAGTTTTGTGAAGAAGTTCTTCCATTTCCACATATGCTCTATCTCAACTATATCTTGGATGTGGCTTCATGATCTTCATCCAGACATAACTTGAACATCAGTGATTCCAACTCTTGATAGTACTCTTCCACACTCCTACTTCCTTTGCAAGTCTCCTCAGCATATGGTGTAGCTCTCGATAGTAATGACTTGGCACAAATCTCTTTCTCATGATCGTTTTTGTCTCAGCCCATGAAATTTTCCATTGCGCCTCTTTATAGTGACCAACTGATTCCAACACTTGATTGCTTAGTCTTGAAACTCAGTATATGAAATCTTAACCTTCTCAGCTTTGTTGAATCTTTTGAAATCAAATATTAGTTCCACTTTCTTTTCTCATTCCATATATGCATCCGAATCATTCTTTCCAGAAAAGGTGGAAACTTCATATTCAGTCTTCCAAGAGAGTCCTCTTGATCTCTAGTATCTCAACCACGTCTTGTTTTTCTTTATTTCACTGAGATTCTCGATCATCTTGATTATAGTAGGCATCAACCTCTTCAGTGTTATCTCGTTGGTTTACTACTCTATCACTTCTTCGATCAAGATCGTTAGTTTTTCTTTGTTGTGATTCTTCTTGTACTTGGTCAAGTCTCTGATGGACATCTTCCAATTCCTTTGTCATCACACGAAGCTGGATCTGAGCCATCAAAGGTTCCATCAATAGATTAGGTGCATTTTGTTGAGTACTAGTGGTTGTATTGTCTTCTTCATGGTAGAACATGGTTCCTGAAATTAATGGATGGGAAGAGGATGATACGGGATATATAGTTGAAGATAAATGGTTGTACTATCACGACGTGCTTCATGCCGCTGGAGTTAGGTATAGCTGATGTGATCCTCGGAGTATAGTGGCTTGACACATTGGGAGATATGAGAGTATCTTGAAGTTACATAGGATAAAGGGATAATTGAAGGGCAAAACAATCACGTTTCAGGGAGATCCCAAGCTTCCCAAGGCTGCGATTTCAACAAAGACTATTTGGAAGACACTCGAGAGAGAAGGAGAAGAAATGCTTGTAGAGTATGGGGTCTGTTAGTAGAAGAGAAATCATTGCTAGTCTTGATACCATGTCATTTGCAGAAGTTGTTCTTAAGCCATGTTCACGTTTTTGCTCAATCACAGATCCTTCCTCTATCTCTAGGTAAAGAACATGCTATCACACTTTCTCCCAAGGCTAGTCCAGTAAGTGTCAGGCCATTTCCGTGTCCTCAAGCACAAAAAAAAATTGAAAGATAGATTGCATCGATGCTTGCGGTTGGGATCATTCGAGACAGTTCAAGCTTGTTTTCAAGTCATGTGTTGTTGGTAAGGAAGAAATATGGCAGTTGGAAATTTGGCGTGAATTATCAAGCTCTCATCAAGGTTACCATTATGGATAAATACTCTATTCCGATGATATACCAGTTCTTAGATGAATTGCACGAACCCAAAGTGTTTTTGGAACTCGACATAAGGTCCGAGTACCATCAGATATTGGTGAAGGCCATAGACGTCCCAAATACAACCATTCAGACTCATGATGGACACTACAAGTTCCTCGTGATGGCGTTTGGTCTTTCAAATTCACTGGATACTTTCCAATCACTGATAAACGAGGTGTTCCGTCATTATATGCACCAGTTTGTATTCGTCTTCCTTGACAACATACTGGTTTACAATAGTGATCCAGAAGAGCATGGTAAACATCTTGACATTATTCTTGGGTTGTTGGGGAAGCACAACTTATATGCTAACATGAAAAAATGTTAGTTTTGGAGTAGAAGCATTGAGTACTTAGGTCATGTGTTCTCGGAGGATGGAGTGATTGTTTATACATGGAAGATAAAGGCAATAGTTGAATGGGTTGAACCTAAGAATGCGAAGGAGTTGCGTGGGTTCTTGGGCTTAACGGAGTACTATATAAATTATTTTAAAGGTTATGGCCTCATTGCAATACCCCTAACGGCTCTAGTGAAGAAAGACAAATACCGTTGGACCAAAGAAGCAGCGACGATATTTGATCAGCTAAAGTTATTCCAATACTAATCGGTTTGTTCTCTTCTTTGGGTTTTCCTTCAATGCGTGGTTTTGAGTAATTTAGCCTAAATTCGTTTTGGTAAAATGGCTTAGAACTAGCCACCAAAATCGGCCTCATTTCTTCCTCTTCAGTTGCTTATTAACCAAGTTAGTTTTGTGAAGAAGTTCTTCCATTTCCACATATGCTCTATCTCAACTATATCTTGGATGTGGCTTCATGATCTTCATCCAGACATAACTTGAACATCAGTGATTCCAACTCTTGATAGTACTCTTCCACACTCCTACTTCCTTTGCAAGTCTCCTCAGCATATGGTGTAGCTCTCGATAGTAATGACTTGGCACAAATCTCTTTCTCATGATCGTTTTTGTCTCAGCCCATGAAATTTTCCATTGCGCCTCTTCATAGTGACCAACTGATTCCAACACTTGATTGCTTAGTCTTGAAACTCAGTATATGAAATCTTAACCTTCTCAGCTTTGTTGAATCTTTTGAAATCAAATATTAGTTCCACTTTCTTTTCTCATTCCATATATGCATCCGAATCATTCTTTTCAGTAAAGGTGGAAACTTCATATTCAGTCTTCCAAGAGAGTCCTCTTGATCTCTAGTATCTCAACCACGTCTTGATTTTCTTTATTTCACTGAGATTCTCGATCATCTTGATTATAGTAGGCATCAACCTCTTCAGTGTTATCTCGTTGGTTTACTACTCTATCACTTCTTCGATCACGATCGTTAATTTTTCTTTGTTGTAATTCTTCTTGTACTTGGTCAAGTCTCTGATGGACATCTTCCAATTCCTTTGTCATCATACGAAGCTGGATCTGAGCCATCAAAGGTTCCATCAACAGATTATGTGCATTTTGTTGAGTACTTCCACTAGTGTTTCTATCGTTTTCTTCATGTTTGGAAATGGTTCCTGAAAAAACAGTTCGTATAAAAGAAAACTCACAAATCTTTCTCTCTGTTTTGTTCACTTAAGTGGTCCACTCAACTCTCTTATTAGTCTCACACTTAGCAATCCTCAAAATGTTCTTGTAGCCTAGAATACACAATACAAAGCGACTAAGTAAAGATAGATAGAAAAATAAGAAAAAAAAACTTAGATTCTGAACAAGGTTTTCTGTTTTTTTTTTCTAATTTGATTCACAGTCTTTTGTTTTTGGCTTTTCTTGAATATCTCTTTTAACTGGTTTTACCATTTAGTTATAAAGTGGGAAAAGAAAATGAGAAGAATATGAAAAGATGATTAGATGATCGAGATTGCTGAGATACCACTTGACATGCTCCTAAATAGGACTGGATCTTAGGAAGAATAAAGGGATAACCCAAGACGACTTGATCAAGCGTGGAACCTTAGACATAGGTATATTAAATCCTAAACCCAACTGCTCTACTCGTTCAAACAAAACTCAAGGATGTGGAATCCTAAAACAAACACCCTCAGACATCTTTCTCACGAGATTGTTTAGATCTAGGAATTATGACTGACATATGACAGTTGATGATGATGTCAGATTGATATAATGATGACACAAGTGAAGATGGAAGATCACTTGATCCTACTATGGTTTCAGCTTCACACCAAGGCCTGTATTGTTCACGAAAAACATGTTGAGATTTACTCTCAAAATTTAAAGACACAAAATAGTTTTTGATTTTAAAGATGGATGACCCTTTAAGCAGAACTTGTCCAAGGCGTTATATAGTTTCCACATTGTGGAAGACCAAAGCAAAGAATAAAGCATTTTGACTAAAAGTTTGAAAGATATGAAAAGAAATTTGACAGTTTTTGTGATTGGTCAATACTTAGACGATCGTTCATGCTCATTCTTGACGTAATGAGTTTGTTCAACCAGGTCAGCCTAACCCGACCTTAAGAGCCCGTCTGATTCCGTTCTGATGAGCTCTACCATCCAGCTCGTCCTTGATCTTCTGCTCGTTCGACCGGTTGTTTTACCCGAACACAAAAAAGCACATCTTCCTCGTGTACTATTAATCCTTTGTGTCTGATTTTCCAAGTTTTGCACAAACCCATGAATCATTGATTCCTCTGTTACAAGTAAGCCTTTTTCATCCATGGCTTGGTCATATTCATATCAGAAATCCTACTCACAAAACCAAAGCTGTGAAAAATCCTAACAATAACAAGAAATATTTCACAGAATACTTTCTTGCATACTATTTTTATTATCAAATTCACAGTTACCCTTAAGACCCTATGTACTCGCCTGAAAATATCATTCCATATATTGTTTCATCATAGCAATATCCTGCTTTTCATCTACTGACTTTGGCTTAAATGGTTAGGATTCAAGGGCAGGATTATACAGTGAGTTAGGTTTAGACGCTTGTGTCATCCAATGTAATCTGAATAATATAAATGTAATCTACTATAAATAAAAGCACAATATACTCAATGGGGAGAGTGCCCACATCAGCAAAAAAAATCGTCCAATTAGATACAATGATTTGGCCACGTCATATCTCTTCAATCGAACAGATTAAATCCAGACTATTGGTGTGGGTTTTAATATTTCAAAATGGCCCATATGAAGCCAATCTTGCCTAAACCTATTGCTCCCAAGCTCTGTCGTTTACACTTTCTCTTCCTCTGCAATTCACCTTTACCATTACCACTCTGAATCGTTCAATTATTTACTACATTCTTTATGATTTCATTCAACCCACTTTGTTTGTCCTATATAAAGCCCTTTACTTCAACCAAAATTTACGGCCTCTACAGAACAAGACAAATCTAGGTTTAGGTTTCATTCGTTCAAAGAGTTCTGCGACAGGAGATGCGATATTTACGGTAAATCTACTATATAGTTTTTTTGACTACGTATTCCTCTGTCTGTAGGTGTTAGCTTCAGACAAACACTAAAAAACGTCCAAATACACATATGTAGCTAATTGATGGATAAAATATACATGAGCTCCAACTACTCCCCATACTTGACAGCAACAAATCTTGCTTGCGACACCTCCTCCGTTTACATTGATCGGATGCGACATCCCTACAACTTGGGAATCTCGAGGTTTCTTATTATCTTCCTCGGATCGTTCCCAGGTAAAACACAATAGTCTGACCGTTTGTAGGAAATATGATTTGATCTTTTCCTTAGCTTTTGAATTACACTGCATGTAACAAGATTCAGTTCATTACATCGAGAGATAGTCGGAGAAGACCACAACAAAAAAAAGTTCCGAAGAAGAAGAAGAAGATGATCTACCGAAAGTGGAGTTTGCTTTCCGGTCCACCGGTTATTCTCGACGGAGCTGTAGTTGCCGTCGTCGCCGTTGGCATCCTCATACAAAACGTATTTTAATTCTCCTAATTGGATCGTTAGATCTTTATCTTGATTGGCTGATTAATTCCTTCTTGAATTTTATTATTCGCAAATAGTCATTTGCTGCGCTTCCCCTTTTATCTTATTCGGAGAATATATATATATATATATATATATATATATATATATATTTGATTAGTTAGTAATTGGCCTTTTGAGGTCTGCTTGAAAAGGAACGACCTTTTGATTGAAAGTTTGTGTTCTGCTTAGTTTTAGTTGGTGGATCGGTGATCCCTTTCTTTGGTTTGAATCTAGAAGCTATAAAGTTTTGATTTTTACTTACATTCATATGCTATGTCAAGCTTCTGATCTTTACCTGGTAGAAATACATAAGCAAGTTCGCCTTTTTATCTTTTGGTACCATTGATTTAATTTGGGGTCAATTTTTTAATGTTTCATAATCAGGTTACGAAAGGGGAACAAAAGAAGAATGTCTCATCAAACAAGGAAAATATTGGAGGAGATGCTAAAAATAAACTGTGTAGTGTATGAGTTGAAACATTTGGTTCATGCAGTGTAAGCTCTCAATAATGCTTTTTGGAAGCTTTTTCGAATACACAGATCCTTTTTGGTGTTTTTGGATTCTTATTGCCAATAATAATATTTCATTTTGCACATTCTCATTCATTTTTTTAACATTGATCATAAGGCTATGTAGAGTAAGAACCGAGTTTTTAACTTAGAATGCTAGGATAGTCTACAGAGAATAAACAACACAATGGGGAGTCTCATGAACATTTCTTGAGATTCCTTCATGCAGCTCTCCTTGGAACTCTCATCCCCAACCCAACATTTTAGCTTATCAACCTTGACCATGTAGCAACAATCTCAAATACATGAGTTTTCCGAGATTATGTAGCTCTTCACCAGCATCTTCCCTCTATCATTCTACCTTTCACTTTTGAATTTTACTTTATTGATATAGATAAAGACTAGGTTATAAGATTAGGTTTTAACACTTATTCTGAAACATGTGATGGCATGGACTTTGGTGAATTAATATTTACATTTATTAATAGAATTCAGAATTATCAAACAAAATGGTTTTGTGAAGTCACCGGCCGTAATGACGACGATCATGGACACAACTCTTTTCTGCACCGTTTGATTTGGTTAAAGTATTTGTTGTGATGGGCCCCACTTCTTTCGTTTGGTGAATGTGATTGTGAGCTAATTTGTTTACATTGCTCGGTGTCTACGCGTATTGTACTATATATTGCCAGTTTGCCACTAAGTTTTTTTACTATAAGTTAGCTATTGGTATATACTTTTTTTAACTAAATATGCGATCATCCATGATAAATAGTACAATATTCACATAATTTTGAGGTTTGGCGAAATTATAACATGTCACGGGAAGATGTATACAAAATTAGGATCTTTGTAGAACACTTTTTTTAAACTAAATGAATGACAGGGTGTAAGGAGGTTTTTGTTGTAGAACTTTTTTTTGTTGTCGATGTTGTTGTAAAACTTCCGTTTCGAGGAAAAAGCAGATTGTAGAAACCAGTGATAATTGTTACGTAACTCCAAAAATAATGCAGAGTCTCAATTTTATATAATACTCCCTCAGTGTTCTATATCCATTTGCCTATAACCATTTGTTTTAGGAATGAAACTTTATTAGAGTTTAAAAAATTAAGAGAATGTTTGGTGAATGGAGATGAGAAAGCAAAACTAGAACAGGAACTCAAAAGCCAAGAACATAAACTTCCCATTGTAAGCCGCCTAACTTCAAATTACATCTTTTTAATTTAGCCTACTATAGTATTAATTCCTATGGGTTGCTCTCATTTTTTTTATTTGCAGCTGAAATCAAAGATATGGAAATCAATAACAGAGTTGTTCAAATTCAATTTTCTATTGAACCCATCTGAGCACAACAATGACATTGAGGTATTTGACTAATGAGAAAAATAAGAGTAGTTTAGAAGAATCAGGCTGAGGCTGAAGATGAACATGAGCATCAGCTTGGTCCTTGGTAGCAGTCACCAGAGCCATTTTGGCTTCTTATTCCTAATGCAATGGCTGTGAAATTGGTTTACATGAATTTCAGTTTCGTATGTGTTTCATTTCATTATTGGAAGAGGAGTCTTTGATGGTGTATTTGAAGGTCTGCATCATCATTGGAAGCACGGGGAAGTTGCAAAAGTGATCACGATGCAGAAGATCACTTCGAGAGTAGTTTATTGAAGCTGAGAAATGAAGTGGTCATCTCAACTGAAAAACTTAAAAGGACACACAATGCTCATACACCGTGGCAAGAACTACAAACGTCCTTCATCAAATTTTGACCGAAAGAAAAGCATTACGATCTGTTTGAATGAATGAAAACATATGTCTTTCATTAATTTGAGCTACCAATAATATCACAAAATTTAGACTCGATCAAGGTTTTCAAGATGAGTGGTTCTCAACTAAGCCTATAGTCTATTTACAATGCAAATGTGAGAACAAAACGGTCTTCATTATGTGAAAATAATGAATGTGTCTTACTCTTTCAAAGGCCAAGAATCTTGGCAGGTTCCTTTTTTCTTTCAAAAATGTAGATCAATCGTGAGACAGCTGGTTACTTGCTAATGTTCTCTCTGATTATGTTGTTGAATTTCATAGCTTTAATTTTTGCCATATGTATGAAACCAGTGTAAAAGTGTCCCCTCTCTCCTTGGTTGTTAGATATTGGCTAATGTCCTTTGGATTGAGGTATTCTTTACCTGCATACTACTTTATAAAAGGGGACTAAATTAGAACAGTTTGGCTTATTTTTAGATTTTATGATCATTATCATTACTGTCTTTGAGATATATATTTTTTTATGATACTTTCAGCCAATAACCCAACTTGACGGAACAAAATGAAAAAGATGTGGGACAGACGAGGAAGACAACTTTTATATATGTGAGTAAATACGCATATGTCAAGGAAAACAAATGTAATTCTACTTTTCTCTGCCAGGGATATGACCACAAGTGGAGGCCAGTGAGTTTTCACAAACAGTACATTTTGAGCTTTAGGATCATTCATTTCATTGAACTACTATCTCATCCAACTAGAACGAAACCTCCCATGTTTCTCTCTGTTCATTTTAGCTTTAAGTTGAATTATTTTCTCGGGGTGAATGTGATCATTAAGGACATCGCATGCGGTTTCTTTTGTACAATATACAATTTTGAATATAAGATGGGATTTATGATTAAGCATACGGTAGCTATTTGCTGAAACTGAAAGTGGTATACAATCTCAAAACCTGGCATTTTTTTTTTCCTTTTGGGGGGACGGCATGTTGCTTCGTTATGTTGGCGTTCTGAGGGTAAATCCGTAGCTGGTTGGCTTGATGATGGAATCGTTGCACTTCAAGACGTTGAGGCAAGTTTTAGGTTTTAAGGTAATATCATTGTTTCATGCAGAATGGGAAGCTACCAAGGAGCTTGAATCCTATGTTGCAGCTGTCGTGTGTCTAAACTAAGAGCTATGAAGCAATAGAAAATAACAGTTATTTTACCTAAAATTAAAACAATCCAAACTAAGAAAAGATCAAAATTAACGTTAAATTAATTTATAACTCACACACATTACATATATATATTTCAAATAATAAAACACACAACAAACCATGAGTTTTAACATTTCAAATTTACAAAAACAATTAACTTTTCTAGCATTATTGCCAATCAATTTTAATATATATGCATATTATAATATAATTATAAAATCCCGGGCGTAGCCCGGGTAAAATCTCTAGTCTGAACAATGTTCGGAAACTCGCTAGGCGCTACGCGTGCGGTCAGATAAGGCCTAGCGCCGAATCAGCTAATCGGAAATTATGCGGGGATTAATCGTAGATTAATTTTTAAGATTTATATATCTGTTTTACGGTTATATTTAAAATATGTGCATGAGTAATGTTGGTAACACTTTGGTGTAGTGGTAGTTAGCGTAACATAAATCTCTACAAATCAAAGTTCGAATGTTGGAAGCCCCATTTTGTTAATTTTCTATTTTTAGGTTAAAAGAACTAAGAAATGACTAATATAACCTTATCTTCAACCTAGAACTGTGATTTCTTTTTACAGAGTAACAACAGCCGCCATGCTTTTTTCGCGATTTCCTTTTGTTTTAAGTCAAAACACATAAACCCAACTTTTTTATGAGCTTAGTACAATATATTACATTTAAGCAAAACTCCAATAATACAAAATTACAAATCACGAAACCGTTGAGGCAATGAACAAAAGAGATATGAAGGGATTGACTGTTAAGGAGATGGGGAACACGTCGGAGAATCGATGGGACCAAAAAAGAAAACGGCGACGGCACCGGCCAAAGAGAGAAATGAGCAGATGCCAAAGAATTTATATTTTGATTACTCGGATTTAGACGCCGCTTTTACTTATTCTACGGTATACGCGTGAATTATGCGTTTTACTGTTCAAGGCAACCGAATCAGTGATAATCGCCACGCTCATCACACGAGTAGCGCTTAACCGGCCGAGAAATCGGTTACGCGGCCGAGTTTTTGAACAAGGAGTCTGAATAATATAACGAGTACAATAAATCTGAAACATAAGAATATTAGAAATGGAGAAATATCCACTATTATTAAGTAGGGCGACAACGTTTGTAAACATTTTATTTCCTTAACTATGTCAGAGCAAAGATATAATAAGAACCTCTGTTTTGACTCTGTCACCGAACATACCCAACTATAAATTACAAACCATTTTGCCTCTCAGCCTCCGGCAACTTATTCTTTCCTGGTTTGTCTACTGATACAGAACTCTCGGTCCGAAGCTCCGCGTCGACTCTAGCTCCCACCTCCGCCGCCTTCTGCCGTATAAACGTCGCAGACATGTCTCCACCAACGGCGTTTACGTCCCGTAAGACTTGTTCGGGAAAATTAAGCCTCGCCAAGGGACCACGTAGGAGAAACGCGGCTGTGTCGTAAGCACGTGCCGCGGCTAAAGCGGTTTTGTAGGAACCAAGCCAGATCCGTGATCGCTTGTTGGGCTCTCTTATCTCAGCCACCCAGTTTCCCCACTTCCTCATCCTTATCCCTCTGTATCTTCTTTCCTTAATAGGGCTCATCGGATTCCACTTCTGTCCTTTTTTCTCCATCAACCGTATAGCAACTTTACTAGTCACGTCTATTCCACATATATATATAGAGAGAAATTGTTTAAGCAAGAGAAAAACAATATATATAATGTTGTCAGGTTAGGCGGCTAAAGACACGATTAATGGCTCTCCAATCTTAGAGCACGTTCATTAATAGTCCTTAGGCGGCCAAGTTTCTTATGAACAGTTAGGTTCTTAATATTTAACTGAAAAAGTTAAGGACGACTCTTAATTGTCTTTAACTTTTTCAGTTAAAAATTAAAAACCAGTTAAGAGTCGTCCTTAATTTTTTAGTTAAAAATTAAGAATCAAATCCTTAACTATTCCTAAGAACCTTCGCCTACGGATCACCAATGTACATATTTTTACTTTATTTTTTACTTTAAAATAAAATTTAAATTAAAAATATTTTAATAATACTTTATTTTTCACTTTGTAATCGAGTAGAGAAATATGTTTACTTTATATATAAAATAAATTGTTTATTTTCTGTTCATTTTAA
This sequence comes from Moricandia arvensis, assembly GCA_905132765.1. Classification (NCBI taxonomy): domain Eukaryota; kingdom Viridiplantae; phylum Streptophyta; class Magnoliopsida; order Brassicales; family Brassicaceae; genus Moricandia; species Moricandia arvensis. The sequence goes on from CAJHQP010001135.1 coordinate 26,221, forward strand.
AATAGAATAACATTGGAGTATAATTCAACTGTATTATAAAGTTAATTTATTTTATAGTGAAAAATAGAGTGAATTATTGAAGATGGTTTAACTACAGTGTTTTATAGTAAACTTTTTAAATTTTTTAAGAAATGTTTTTTAGATTTTAGCTAAAAAATTTAAAAATTATTTTTAAAATAAAAAAACATAAAAACATTTTTTATCCAAAAAATGTAAAAAAATAAAAAGAAACTAAATCATAGATTCAAAATTTTACCCTAAAATATTTGGATTAATTATGGTCTAAGACATCTATGTTGTGGCTTTCGTGGCCACTCTTTTCTTCTCCATTATCTTGTAATTATTTAGTAGCCGACATAAACCAAAAAGCTCACTGTTTACTATTATACCCTTAATTATTGTTTGATTTTTAAGTGCTTTGTTTGGATTATGAGTTGACTGTTGGTAATAAGCGGCTGAGAACGGCAAGTTGCGTCTGTATGGCGGAAAGGTGTACCGATGAACCTTTTGGTGTCGACAGCGGCCCACTGACGTGTCACTCTTTATAAAAGAACATTTCTAATCCTATCTCTGTAATAATAGGCTTTATCTATAAATATTCCTGTATATATTTTTAAAATAAATTCCATCTATTTCAGTATACATGATATTTTTAGTAACTTTTATTGTTTTATATTGATGATGTTTTTACATATTTTAATAATTTTATCTTTGTCAAAAATTTTGTAATCAATTATATTTTTATATTTACATTTATAATTAAAATATTATATTTAATATTAAAAAGTAAAATTTTAATATATGCGCATTGATGTAAAATATCATTTAATAAAAAATGGAGAGAGTAGATTGCTTTTACTTTATAAAAGCAAGAACAATTTTTATTTTTCTAAACATTACTATTATAAAGAAATAATTAAAACAAATTTACCTATATCATAAAGTTTTTTTTTATTTTATAGAAAATACATATTGAATTTGCGATTACTAATATGTGACACATTGTATAAAGTTGGGCATTGTTCTTTTACCCATCAAATTATCAAATTACATCTTTACAATTCAACTCATAAAATATCTAAGGTAATACATACACTATAAGATAACATAATTTTTTTTTGCATCAACATAAACAGGTTCAAACTGACTCCGCAAATCAAACTGGTAACTTTGCATCTATCTGGACAGCAAATGACGAGTGCTTTCTTATACTTTGTGCTAGATTGTCCTTCCTTAGGTTTTGCGTCCAGAGTATATTAATGATCTTTGAGTGGTTGAAACTTACTCTTAACTTTTTGATGTACTCCAAATAACGTGCAAACGCTAGTCATTCTTCTGGTCCTCATATCATCTTTACTAATTGAGAACAATTTGTCGTAAACGTAACATGAAATTGATGTAGATTCCTCATACATTACATTTCCCAAATGAGTGCGTTCACTTCCGTGTGTAAGGGTGAAATTCTGGCTCTCGCATTTCTGGCCCCAATCAGTCCCGTAAAACTCTCGAGCGTACTATACCATCTGAAAAACGTATTTGTTCTTCCATGAAGCATCCGTAACGCATCATCGTCCTGAAATGTTTGGTAATCGTGTTTCTTCTGAATTCTTAGGTTGTGTAACTATTAGTGTTTCATGTCCTCAATCCAAAGTAGTGATTCAGTTTCTGCCAACTTGAAAGTATCTCTAGGATCTACATCGATACTACTAAAAACCTTATTGTTCCGAGCTTTTCATGTATACCACAAGATCGATGCAAACTGATGATCTTCCAGATGTGGCGAAACCCTCCAATACAGGTGGCCCATATTGACAAAAAGAGATTGGGATGAGAAAATGTTTGGGTTCGATGGGATTTTTGAAAGAGCCCACACTTGAACTGCCGAGGAGTATTAAAAAACTATGTGATTAATTGTTTCTTCTGATTCTCCGCATCTTGTGCATTGAATATACCCATGTATCCCTCTCGCTTGTAAATTATTCTTTACCGATATACAGCCCAACACTATTTGTCAAAGAAAGTGTTTAATTTTTGGAGAGCATCAATTTTTTCAAGCATGAGCCTTTAATGGAGTAACATTTGGTCCGTACTCTAGTGACCGGCCTTTCTCTGTCCAGGTATACCCGTTTCACTTGATAACCCGATTTAACCGTATATTTCCCGGTCTTGGTAAAATGTCATCCGTCTCTATCCGCTAATTGAGTTTGACTAAATGAATACTTTCTATAATCCTTGCGTTTTATGGATTTATCAAATTCCAATTGACTTGTAGATTTCATGTTCGAGATATTGTGTTAATAAGAGAGTCTATTGTAAGATCCGCGTAGAGGTTGAATTGATTACTAATTGCTGTCTCAGGCGAGTGGTTGGGATCCAAGGATCATTTCATATTAAAATTGAAGATCATGATTTCACCTTTTTGATTAGTACTTTGCTAACCAGAGATCTAGAAGATAAAATACTGCGTCATCCATATGATGGAGAGAATAATCGAATTGGTTTCAGAGGTGATGCGTTCCTGAAACACCGGCCTTTAAAAACTCGTGAGAATAATGTGTTTGGCTTCTTTAACAATTGCCAAAACTGTTTTCCTAACATAGCTGTATTAAGATCCGTAAGATCTTTAAATCCTATCTCACCTTTGTCCTTGTGATGACATAATTTGTCCCACAATTTATAGTGCATATTTTTAGTATTTCCCCACCAGCTCCACTAAAACTGAGCGACATTGCTTGTTAATTTTTTTGTAACAGTTTTAGGGAACCGGTAGCACGATATTACATGATTCGGTAAAGCAGTAACTACATATTTTATAATCACCTTTTTTCCACCTTTAGAGAAAAACTTAAATGTGTAAATGTTAACCCTGTTACTCAAGTCTCTTGAATGAAACCAAAAATCTGTGTCTTGGATCCATCTAAACTTTTTGGCATGCTTAAATATGATCTCATTTCCCCTTATATTTTGAATCCCTAGAGTATCATTGAGTTCCTACCAAAGAGACTCATTAACCTTGTGCCCAAACTGAATTTATGATTTTTGAAAATTTATCGACTGTCTAGATATTGTTTCATGATCTTTCACAATTCTGAAGATGGTTTGACACTCTTTTTCTGTGTCTTACAAAAAAAGCTGTTTTTCATAAGAAGTAAGTGAGAGATCGATGAACAAGCTCTTGCCACCTTCATGTCAGTCAAAAACCCTTTTTGTTCTGCCTTTTCGATGTGCACGATTAAGGTCTCTGTGCACAAAATGAGTAAGTAAGGAGAAAGTGGATCCCCCTAAACAACTTCCTATGGGGAATGTTATGCCCTTTCGAGTGTCCATTTAGGAAAACTCTATATTGTACTGATGATATACACTCCACCATATGTTAAATCCATTGAGAATCAAAACTTATTTTATCAAGTAATTTTTTGATAAAGTCCATTTCACCTATCGTAAAAAAATGAAGAAGAAGAGTTAAATTTATTTAAAGAGAAAAAAAAGATTCACCTCCCATAGTAACTACTGCATGTGGACGAAAATTTTGAAGAGATTGAAAAAATTAAGTTTTGAAATAATCCATTTCTATATAATTAGGATTCTATTTTGCAAATAATTTTTATTGCTCTTGAAAATTTAGAACTTGCACAAGGTCCATAAAGAAAATAAGCCGGGCCCTGATCTTCTTACGTTTCTTTCTTGCCAAATAGTATGAACCTACAGTTGGAAAACGTACTTGGTGATGAAGTTCGTGAGATGATCACAAGTAGAATCTGAAATTATCGCCATGGTTCCATTCCACTCCGCTGTGAAATCTGTGCATGGTAGTCCTCGAATAAGCGAAGTCCATACTTTCCGAGTGTAGGAGCAGGAATATAAAAAAAATGATCTCGTGTCTCAAATGGATCTTGGTAAAAGCTGTAACCCGTGTTGATACCATAACTCCACTTAGCCATTCTGTCTTCTGTTGAAAGCCTGTTGTGGACTGCAAGCTGTTGAATCCATAATGCGGTCGATGATGTAATATAGTAACGAGATGCGAAGGGGTGGAGATTTTCGTGTTAATGATCAAGAGTAAACAAGCTCGGTCAATTACAAGAACTAGAGATGCTCGTCTATACAACTGTCTAAACAAGTATCTCTCTAAATTTGGTCTCTGATGTCTTGGACGAGCTCGTCTGATGCCCGAGGTCGTCTCAGACTTTGGTGGTGTTTTGAAGAGGCGGTGCTCTCAATTTCTTGTATGTTTTTGGTATGTTTCTGACTGTCTTCTCAAGGGATCTGACACTCTCTATTTATAGTAAAACGCCTTTTGTCTTCTAGCGAGATTATCATTTGTTGTTTTAGTGGGCCAGACCTGATTTTGGGCTTAGCTCCTAATGGGCCCGTGCTAAGCCCATCTCCAACAATAGCCCCCCCCCCCACAGTTCGCCAAGTGTCGACTCTTGGTGAATTCTTCTGGAATCTTCTATGTAAAATCAGATCTGGCCAATTTATTTATTTGAAAAAAATATTTTTACTTTCTATATAAGTGGAGTCTTGGTCTTCTCTTTTTTTCTTGTCTCCTTTGTGGTAGCAAGGTAAAAAACAAGAATTTATTATTTTGTTGTGTTTTTTTTTCTTCTTTTTTGGTGTTGCTTTCCTTCTCTCTCTCTCCCTTATCTTTTATTATTCTCTGTGGTTTCCTCCTCCCTATTTGCCGACAGAGAAAAAGAAGGGGGTCCCCCGTTCTCTCTTTTTTTGTTGTGGCCGTCCTCAAGGTGGGAGTGTCTTGGTGTTCCAGCTGAGCTGCGGGTGGCTGGGGTCGTTGTGGTACTGTGGATCGAGCAGGTTCGCGGTCGTGGCTGGCTTTGGTTGAGCTCGGGGGAGGTTGAGTTGGTCGGAATCCAGCATGAGAATGGTTGAGTTTGTCGGGGTTGAGAACGAAAGAGGTTGAGGTCGTCGGGTTGAGCTTGTAAGTGAAGACGAGGTCGTCCGCCGTTGGTCGTCGTGGTCCTGTTCGCGGCGTAGGTCGGCTCGGACTGAGCTCCTTGATTCGTGATTCGAGCTTGAGCAGAGGTGCTTCTGGTCGTGGGGTGAGCCGTAGGAGGCTGAGGTTGTGGTTCGCGGATGTTGGGGCTTTGAGCGGGCCGTGATTGTTTTGTACGGATCTGGTGAAGTTGGGTCGAGCTCGGAGTGGACTGCTTGTGCTGGGTGATATACGAGCTCGTCGAGACTGGAGCTGGTGGTGCGCGGGACGAGTCTTTAGTCGTCTTTGCTCGGAGGTAAGCTGGTCGGGGGTTACCGTAGTGGCTTTTGGTCGTCGGGCTGAGCTTGTTTGAGCTCGTCGGGTGGAACTTGTTCGAGCTGTTGGGGTTTGTTTTGATAGTGTTCGTTGTTCGGATTAGTTCAAGCTTGTGCTCGTGGCTCGAGTTGTAGTGTTTGTTGGGTTCATACAAGGTTGAACTCGGGCATTTGGCGATTGGATAAGGACTGAACTCGTGTTGCTTGTGCATTGTTTTGAGTTTATCGAATTCAGCTCGGGTTATCAAAATCAGCTCGGGTGTGTTTTGAGGTTGGTTTCTTGTTGTTTTGTTTTTGGCTATTTGTTTTTTTTTGTTTCTCAGGGCCGTAGCTGTCTTGTAGTCAGGTGCTGAGTTCATATTTGTTTGTTTTTTTTTTTATTTTTTCTTTAACAAGCCAAGGTGTTTCATTGAATCTTTTTTTTGGTGGTGTAGATGAGTCGGTGTTTTTCTCTTCCCGAGAATCTCTGTCGGGGATTGGCTCTCTCTTTAGACGAGGTTGCAGAAGGAGATGAGACTGTCGACGATAGTGTTGTTAACGGTCCGGAGCGAAACCGAGTAGAGGCGAATGAGGTGGTTGAGCTTAGAGCTCGGGACGAACGGAGCTCAGTCGTTGATGTGGTTCCGAAACTTGTTGATGGAGGTTCGATGTTGTTGGTGAAGCAGAGTACGCCACTGATCGGGGTTGCTGCGGCTGTTGGTGGTGGTGTTGCTTCGAGATCGTTTATTGGCGGTGAACCCAAGCTTGTCTTCGGTTGGTGTGAGTTCGTCGAACACGGTTCCTGTTTTGCCTAAAAGGTCTATGCTGGAAACTCTACGTGAGCACGAGAGGAATTTACTAGTGAGTGATGCTCAAACTAAGGAATCTTCTTCGGACTCTTCTCATTTTTCTTCGGAATCTTGTGATGATGAATCTGAAGACGAAGGAGATGATGATACAGACCAAGATGCATCTGGAGATGGGCAAGGTGATGCTGATGATGGTGATAGACAAGATAGTGTTGAGGTAGATGATGTTGAGGAGGATGGTAGTGCTGGTGTAGGAGAAGGCGACGATGTTGATGTTGGTGACCAAAATGGTGTTCCAGGAGTTGGGCTAAGTGATGCTGCTGCTGTTTGCGAAGAGCTAGGCGATGCTGTTGATGATGAACAGAGTGGCACCTTAGGTGATGAGCGAGATGAAAGTAGTGGTGGATGCGGGGTTGATGTCGAGCGGGGTCGTGTTGATGGTCGCGAAGCTAGTGTTGTTGATATCTTAAGAGCGATAAAGAAGGAGAGTTTGGCCGCTTCTCTTGCTGGTTTTGATGGTTTGGCGGGAAGAAAGAAAAGAGAGCGGTCGAAAAAGGTGAGGGAGAGACCCATGACTTTTTTGGGTCCACTTATTGATCATCCTGCGGGGTCGTTTCCTTCTTCTGTTGGTGAGGATGTGATTAAGTGGATTTCGGCTAACTGTTGTCGTAATGGTAATGTGGAAATGCGTATTCCCGGGGAGGATGAGCGTCCATGAACGGCTCCGGATGGATGGATCTGTGTCTATGATTTCTAGTTCTCCGATTATCACTTGTGGTTCCCTCTTCCCAGGTTGTTGTTGGCGTATTGTGACGAGCACCTTATCGCCCTTTCTCAGCTTACTCCTGCATTGATTCGGAACATGGTTGCTGCTATTATTACTGCTGCGGAAGTTGGTGTGCATATGAGCCTTTATCTTTTTGAAGATATTGCGCGTATCACTCGGTGTGAAACAGAAGGGGCTTTTTATGTGTCCATGAGGGCCAAGTGTGGTGTTGTTGAAGAAAAGAAGAGGAAAATTTTTGATTGGATTAGGAGATTTTTTTATGTTCGAATTGATCCATCTTCGGTTCCTGATGTTTCTGATATGTCCGATCCTTTTAGGAGTAGTTGGAATCCTTATAATGGTAGCTTGATTTTATTTTGTGGTTGCATTTTGAAAGTTCTCTATTTGATAGTTTGTTTTATGTGCAGGACGTCGTTCGGTTGGTCTCCCTCTTTCGATTGGCGATAAGGAGTGTGTAGAGCATTTCAAGGCGATCAAGGCTCGGGATTGGTCTTTGGTGACTAGGTCGGTGGTTTGGCATTGTCTACCGTTTGTTGATTTAGGTACTCCTTTTTCCCCCTTTTTTTAAAAAAAGAACCGTCGTTATTGCCTGTGAGATTGGTGCGGTTGTGGTGTTAACGTCCCTGATGTTAACGTAGATGTTTTTGTTCTTGATGTTGACATAGATGTTTGTGCTCTTGGTGTTGACGTTGATGTTTGTGTCCTTGGTGTTTGTGTTCTTAGTGTTGACATTGATGTTTGACACAGATGTTTATGTCCTTGGTGTTTTGATATTGATGTTTGTGTCCTTGATGTTTGCCGTAGATGTTTGCGTTCTTGATGTTTGCCTTAGATGTTTGTGTCCTTGATGTTTGCCGTAGATGTTTGTGTCCTTGATGTTTGCCGTAGATGTTTGTGTCCTTGATGTTTGCCGTAGATGTTTGTGTCCTTGATGTTTGCCGTAGATGTTTATGTCCTTGATGTTTGTCGTAGATGTTTATGTTCTTGGTGTTGCTATTTGTTTTCAGCTTCTTGGAGGGTACGTAGAGAGATGGATTTTAGTGAGTTTCCGAGATTGATTGACTGCTTTGCTGGAGGTAATGTTGCTGATGTTTCTGCTGTTGAGATTGGGCAAGGTTCTGCGAGTGTTGAGCCTTTGGTACCTGCTCATGGGATTGTTATTGGTCTCAACAGCGCTGATGCTCCTGCGTCATCTTCTGCTCGTCGTCGTGCTGGGAAGGAGGTTGCTGTTGCTAGTGGGAAAGGAGCTGATGGTGCCCGAGCTCCTTCGTCCAGAAAAGGCGGTGATCCTAAGAAGCGACCTGCTGACGGTCGTTTGTCGGGAGATGCGCCACCGCCGAAGTTTTGTAGGATTGCTCCTTCGATGGTTGAGGCTCCTTCTGAGGTTGAGGCGCCTTTAGTGGATGAGCCGTCTTCTGCTGTGGATAAGGTTTCTTTTGAGCCTTTCGAGTATTCTTTTGATGGTAGGGCGTCAGAGTATGGAGGTTTTTTTAAGCTGTTTCGATCGCCTGGTACTCCTGGAGGCTATGCTTTTGATGATGGTAAGCGTGTTGAGTGGTATCAGGAGTTCGCTCGTCACATAGCTATTGTAAGAAATATGTTTTTTTTTATATGTTGCTCTTTTTTTTGAGATAAATGTTTTTGACGAGAAGAGTGTTTTGATGAGATAAGTGTTTCGATGTTTTTTGTTCAGGCTACGAAGTTTGTTAATCGATTGGTGGTTAATCAAGATGAGGAGCTTGGAGTTGTCAAGACAGAGCTTGAAAAGGTGAATGAAAAGCTTGCCACTGTGAGGGATGCGGCTGATTATCATGAGGAAGTTGTATCTTGGCGTAAGAAGTATGAGGATGAGAGGAGAGTGTCCCTAGCTGCGCAGGAAGAAGTGAAAAATCTTAAAGCAAAGATGGTCTTGGATGAAAAGAAGGCGAAGGATCATTTGTAGTTGGTGGAAGGTCGTTTTAAAGGTGCCAAGGCGGTGATGAGGAGAAGACTTGATAGGGTGGTGGCGAGGCATGATGACATTCTTGCTACTTGTAACCCTCGTTTTGAGAAGATGCGAGAGTTCGTGAAGGATCAAAAGGTTGTTCGTCAAGCTATGTATGGAGTGAATCAGATCCAAGGGGTGCTTGATGCTGCTAAGGTTTGGAAAGGGGAGGGGATAAGGATTCCGGACAGCAAAGTTAAGCGTCTTGAAGAAGAATATGCTGAGAAGATGAAGAAAGCGAAGTCGATTGTTCCCCTTAGGATTGAGGATAAGGACTTGGTTGAGATTCCTCACTTTGATTTCGATCTCCCACTTGTTCCTGTTCCGCCATCTCTTACTGCTGGAGTTGAGGATGCTGCTCGTCGTCGTGAGGAGATGGCTCGGCGTCGTTCGTCTGGGCGTGGAGATGCGGCTGGGCGCGGTGACGCAGTTGGGCGCAGTGACGCGGCTGGGCGCGGTGATGCGGCTGGGCGCGGTGATGCGGCTGGGCGCGGTGATGCTGCTGGGTGCGGCGATGCGGCTGGGCGCGGCGATGCGGCTGGGCGCGGCGATGCGGCTGGGCGCGGCGATGCGGCTGGGCGCGGTGATGCGGCTGGGCGCGGTGATGCGGCTGTTCGGCGTTAGACTCCTTTGGGTCTGTAGTTTGACCTTTGTTCTATCATCGAGATCCTGCGTGGTCTCTTATCTTTATTTTGTTGCTTTGGTGTTTGTGAGACTTTTCGCTTTTGTTGTTTTCGGAGATTGTTATGTTGGACTTGTTGTTATGATCACTTATGTTGATCCTTCTTGTTTATCTTGGATCTTTTTATGAAATGATCTTTGTTTTTATCTTGATGCTCGTGTTTGACGATATGTTGTTTTTGGGATGATTGTGAGGAAGGTAGCTTCTTTCTGGTTCCTTTTATCTTTTCTTGATGTTTATGTTGCAAAAAGTGTGGTCGCGGAGCTGTGTCTTTTAATGAATTGATCTTGCGTTTTATTTGCACAATTTTTAGTGTGAGCACGGAGCCGCAGCACTGAGAACTGATCTCGTATATATTTTTGCGAAATGTTGTTAGTGTGAGCGCGGAGCTGTGACACTTTGAGAACTGATCCCGTATTTCGTTTACAAAATTTTGGGAGTGTGAGCACGGAGCCGCAGCACTGAGAACTGATCTCGTATTTTTTTGCGAAATGTTGTTAGTGTGAGCGCGGAGCTGTGACACTTTGAGAACTGATCCCGTATTTCGTTTGCAAAATTTTGGGAGTGTGAGCACGGAGCCGAAGCACTGAGAACTGATCTCGTATTTTTTTGCGAAATGTCGTTAGTGTGAGCGCGGAGCTGTGACACTTTGAGAACTGATCCCGTATTTCGTTTGCAAAATTTTGGGAGTGTGAGCGCGGAGCCGCAGCACTGAGAACTGATCTCGTATATAAAATATATTGTATATGATTGTGATCGAGTTTGGTTTGTGATTGTTATTTTGAAGAAATAAATTTTTTTATAGAACTAGCTGAGCCTCGTGAGAGGTTGCCTACGTACCCCACAGGCGGGGATCAAGCCAGACCGTAGTTCACCTTTACTAGAAAAGTAAATGCTAAAATTTTAAAAAAGGGCGGAATCTCCTGGGGTGTTATTTTTGGCATAACAGGAGTGCGCCAGTCTTCTTGCTTGCTCTGTCTTCCTTAGTAGTAGTATCGCTTGAGATTCATGGAGTTCCATGATCTCGGGACCTTTTCTCCACTCATCTCGGTAAGTTCAAAGACACCTGGCTTGACGACTTTTGAGATCAAGTATGGTCCTTCCCAGTTCGCACCTAGCTTGCCTGCCCCCCATTCACGAGTATTTTTGAAAACTTTGCGGAGCACGAGGTCGCCTTCCTGAAAAAATCTTCCTTTGACCTTCTTGTTGTAGTACTGAGCGGCCAAGTGCTGGTAGTTTTGAATGCGGAGGAGTGCTTGGTCCCTCTTTTCTTCAACTTGGTCCAGATGGTCGATGATCATTGCGTTGTTGAGCTCCTCGTTCTCGGTTAATGTCATTTGGCGAAGACTTGGGATGCTGACTTCAGCAGGTGACATTGCCTCCATTCCGTGGGATAGAGAGAAGGGGGTCATGTTCGTTGATCGTCGAGGTGTTGTACGGTGTGACCAGAGAACGCCGTCGAGTTCGTCCGCCCAGACTCCTTTCTTTTCCTCTAGACATTTTTTGATCCCATCAAGGATTGTTTTGTTGGTTGCCTCAGCTTGTCCGTTCCCTTGAGGGTACCTTGGTGTAGATTTACTCAGCCTGATTTTCCAGAGTGCACAAAAGTTCTCGAAGGTTGCAGAGATGAACTGGGAGCCGTTGTCGGTGATGATTTCGTATGGGAGACCATGGCGACATATGATGTTTTTCCAGACGAATTTTTGAATGTCATGGGCGCGTATGGTTGCGTATGACTCTGCCTCTACCCACTTGGAAAAGTAGTCAGTCATAACGAGGATATAACGCTTCTTCTTAGACGGTGGTAGAGGACCGACAATGTCCATTGCCCATCTCATGAAAGGGTATGGAGCTGTGGTGGTGGTGAGAAACTCTGTTGGAAGGTGGATCATCGGGGAGTGGCGTTGGCATCTTTCACACTTGGCGACAAAGTTTTCACAATCCGCGACCATTGTGGGCCAAAAATGTCTGTGCCGCTTGATCTTGATAGCTAATGCTCGTCCTCCTGAATGGTTGCCACCAGCGCCCTCGTGAGTTTCTTCAAGTACCCACTTGACTTCTTGACCATGTATACATCGAAGTAATGCTTTGGTTGAACTCCATCTGAAGAGGTTGTCGTTGTGTAGAACATAGTATGCGCATCAAGCCTTCAAACGACGAGCTGCCCAGCGGTCCGTTGGTGTTACTCTGTCGGTGATGTAGCATTTGATTTCATCGCGCCAATCGACGAGGTTTGCTGTTTCTTCTCCGAGAATAGGTTCGTTTACTTTGTCAGCACCGTCTATCTCTCCGTCGATCTCATCTATGACGTGAACTCCCATGGCTAGTTCTATGCTTGGTTGGTCGATGCTTTCTACTGGTATCATTCTTTTGAGCGAAGGATCGGACGTTGATGCTAGAGCAGCAAGGGCGTCAGCAAAGGAGTTGTCGCTTCGTGGTATCTTAGTGAGAGAAAATTTGGTGAATTCATGTGAAAGCTTCTGGACGACTTGTAAATACGCGTTCATTCGGTCGTTGCGCGTCTCGTACTCTCCGCTAAATTGGTTGGCGACGAGCTGTGAGTCACAAAAGGTTTCTATTTTGTTTGCTCCGACGGCTTTGGCGAGACGTAGGCCAGCGATTAGAGCTTCGTATTCGGCTTCGTTGTTTGAAACTGGAAAAGCGAGGCGGAAGGACTGTTCGATGATCTCACTTGTAGGGGATATAAGCCGTATGCCAACTCCTGATCCATTTCGCGAGGATGATCCGTCAACATAAAGGCACCAGTTTTTGGTATCAGGATCGTCATCGTTTTGAGATCGAGGTAATTCAGTAAGGAAATCTGCCAACACTTGGGACTTTGCACTTGTTCGGCTTTTGAACTCGATGTCTTACTCGCTTAGCTCGACTGCCCATTTGGCCATTCTCCCTGATTGACTTGGGCTGTGAAGTATTAACCAAAGTGGATGGTTGGTCAGTACGTGGATGGTGTGAGACTGGAAATATGGTCTGAGTTTTCGAGCTGCGACCACCACGGCGAGAGCGAGTTTTTCAAGAGGAGAATAACGCGTTTCGGCGTCGTCGAAGATTTTGCTGGTGTAGAAGATCGGGCGTTGCTCCCCACGGTCTTCGCGGACTAAGATGCTGCTTACTGCGGAGGCAGAGACGGATATGTACAGGTATAGGATCTCGCCGTCTTCTGGTTTTGCCAAAATTGGTGGGGTAGACAGGTACTCTTTCAGCTGTTGGAATGCATCTTCGCACCTTGCGTCCCACTCAAAACGTTTGTTATTTCGCAAAAGTTGATAAAATGGGAGGCATTTATCAGTTGATCGCGAAATGAATCTGTTAAGTGCAGCGATCCGTCCTGTCAGCCTTTGGACTTCTCTTGTATTTCTAGGAGATGGGAGTTCTGCGATGGCAGTGACCTTTCTTGGGTTTGCTTCGATTCCTCTCTTGGTGACAATGTATCCGAGGAATTCTCCGGAGGTGACGGCAAAAGTGCACTTTGTTGGGTTGAGTTTCATCCCGTACTCATTGAGGCTGCTAAAACAAGTTGTCAGATGTTTGATATGGTCGTCGGCGACGAGGGATTTGACGAGCATGTCGTCAATGTAGACTTCCATCATGTGACCGAGCTGCTCAGCAAACATCCGGTTGACTAGGCGTTGATAGGTGGCTCCCGCATTTTTGAGTCCGAAGGGCATGACCTTATAACAATAAGTACCGCGGTCGGTGATGAATGCTGTTTTTTCTCTGTCGTCGGGGTGCATCATGATTTGATTGTATCCAGAGAATGCATCCATAAAAGAGAGGAGTTCGTTTCCTGCAGTGGCCTCGACCAAGCGATCAATGTGGGGAAGTGGAAAACTATCTTTCGGACATGCCTTGTTGAGATCGGTAAAATCAACGCACACACGCCATTTTCCATTTTTCTTTTTAACGACAACGGGATTAGCGAGCCAGTCTGGGTATCTGACTTCTGTGATGGATCCTGCGTTTGTTAAGCGTTCCACTTCGTCATTGACGGCCTTTGCGCGTTCTGGACCGAGCTTGCGCCTTTTCTGCTTGATTGGTTTGTAGATTGGATCCACATGTAGCTCATGGCACGTGATTGATGGGTCGATCCCTGGCATGTCCTCAGTTGTCCAAGCGAAGGTTGAAGCGTTAGTTTGAAGGAAACTGATAAGTTGCTCTCTGAGATCTTCTTTAAGGTCTGCTCCGACTCCTACGCATCGTGTTGGGTCTCGTGCGTCAATGTTGACCTGTATGACGAGCTCGCGAGCGTGATTATCTTCTATGACATGCTCGTTGCTTTGCTTAGTTATCAAGCATGTTCTTGCGGACTTCCTTAGTTTATGCTCAGTGACAAAACATGTTCGTGAGAGTCGCTGGTTGCCCTTGAGTGTATAAATCCCTGATGGTGTTGGGAATTTGACGCACTGGTGGTAGGTGGACGGTATTGCTTTCATTGAGTGTATCCATGGGGTTCCGAGTATGGCGTTGTAAATGGCAGAGCTCTCGATGACCACGAACTTGACTATTTTGGTGATCCCTGCTACGTAGCCTGGGAGTTTTACTGTTCCGATCGTCATTGTTGTATCTCCTGCGAAACTTGTGAGTGGTCTTTTGCAAGGTTTGAGTTCGTAATCTTTAACATCCATGCGCTGGAGAGTTTTTGCGAAGATTAAATCGACTGAGCTGCCGGTGTCAATTAGCACACGTGTTACTTCGCAGTCCCCGATCCTTAGTTCAACGACGAGATGATCGTTATGTGGTTTGTCAAGACCCTTTGTATCATCCTCGGTGAAGTTGATCTCGTAACTCTCTTTTGTTTGGTCCTCGGTGCTGCTGCTTCCCCATTTTTGTGAGGTGAGTGTCCTGCGCTCGTATTCCTTGATTGATCGAACTGAATCTTTGCAGGTCTGGAGGCCTCCCATGATCACGTTGATTATGCGGCGAGGTGGTGGTGTCCGTCCGCGTCCCTGTTCGTTGTTTCTATCGTCGCATGCTCGCTTCGGGCTTCTGCATCAGCATTTGCTTGCTCGTTAGGGCGTTTCTGTCTTTGTTGGCGCTCGCGTTCTTCTTGGACGTTTCGGAAACGTTCTCCTTCATTCTTTGGTGCTTTGTTGGCTGGTTGATCTTTGGAAGACGAGTCTCGTTCGCGACGATACTGGTTCAACAGCATTTCCTGCAGGTGGCGACACTCATCTGTGTTGTGAGTTGTGGACTTGTGGTAGCTGCAGTATGTCCGAGTGTCGTCTGAGCCGCGATTGTCACGAGCTTGGTTGCTTGTGGGGCGACTAGCAGGTTTATTACTAATTAGATAGGTTCCTCCGCCCTTCTTGTTTCTGCCATCTTTGTATGCCTTGTCATAGTGCTGCCGAGGCTCGTAGTGTTCATCTGACTCTTTTTCTTTTGAAGATGACTTTTTAATGGTTGCGTACTTCTTGGCGAACGCGGCTTTGTCTTCTTCGATTTCGATGAAGGTTACTGCTCGATGGAGCGCATCTTCGAGAGATTGTGCTTTATTTTTTAGAAGCTCTTTTCGAAATGGTGATTCGTGCCAAAGACCATTTCGGAGTGCTAGGATTGCTGCTTCATCGAGTACGGTGATGCGAGACAAGATGGATCGAAACTTTTCAATGAATAACCGAAGTGTCTCTGTGGGTCCTTGTGCTAGCGTCCATAAGTCTGCATTGGATGCGCTCTGCTGTATGAACATAGAGTAGTGCTTGAGAAATGCTGTTGAGAGTTGATTGTAATTGTCGATAGAATTGGCCTCCAGTCTTGAGAACCAACCAAGGGCAAGTCCGCTCAAATTTTCTACAAACAGCTGGCAGAGACCGGCATCGCGTTCCTCTGGTGAAAAGTTGGCTCTTCCCATTGCGATGCTGAAGGCGGTAAGGTACTCTCTTGGATCAGAAGTTCCGTTATAAGTAGGGAGCTTGATTTTTCCTGGATGCCGAACGGGAATACTGAGGAGACGGGGCGAGAAGGGGGTGTTTTGAGTTTCACGAAGCACGCGGTCAATCTCTGGTGCTGCAATGGTTGCCTGATGGACCTTGGAGGTCATGTATTGGAGCTGAGCCTTCATCTCTTCTATCTCATCTCTGTGTTGGGTTTCTCTGTTGACATTCTGCGGATAGGTGATGATTTGGACGTGTTGGTCGCTCTCCTGATCCGGGCGCTGATGCCATGTGTTTGATGTTGTCAGATTGCTGACTTGGACTGGGCGTTGCTGCTCTGATCCGGCGGCTGGCGCTGCTATGTCGCTGATTTGAACTTGAGGCCGTTGGCTGGGTCCAGTGATCGGCGTTGGTAGATCGTCAAAGAGAACTCGTTGAAGTCGCGGGGTGATATCAACTTGCCGTGCCTTTGATGCACCGGTTTCAGCAGACTGGAGCTCATTGATGCGGTTGTTGCATGCGATCTGAGAATGTGCGAGGTTGTCCAATCGGGAGGTAGTTCCTCGGGCAAGCTCGTCGATCCTTCCGAGGAGAGTTTGGAAAATCAGAGAGATGTCCGGTTGATTAGAGTGCATAGTCTCCGTGCTGGATGGTTGTGCTGTTGGAACTGCTACGAACGTCATGTTGCCAGCTGGGATGCCCGAGGTTGTCGCCGTGTTTAGCGCATTGGTGGCTGGAGTGCTCAACGTCACGTTGCTGGCTAGTTGGTCCAAGGTCGTCACTGCATGTGCGACATCGCTTGCTGGCTGCCCCGAGGAGTCGCCGCGTACATGGTGTTGCTGACTGCCGGGACCGAGGTCGTCGCGACATGCATGTCATTGCTGGTTGGTTCGCTCGAGATCGCTGCTCCCAACGCTGTCTCTGAGTTGTTGATGATTGCAGAATTCAGGGCGTCTTGCGCTGAGGGTTCTGTGACTGCCGAGCTGTCTTGAAGTAGAGAAGAATCTCCGGCCCCACGGTGGGCGCCAATTGTTGAATCCATAATGCGGTCGATGATGTAATATAGTAACGAGATGTAAAGGGGTGGAGATTTTCGTATTAATGATCAAGAGTAAACAAGCTCGGTCAATTACAAGAACTAGAGATGCTCGTCTATACAATTGTCTAAACAAGTATCTCTCTAAATTTTGGTCTCTGATGTCTGGGACGAGCTCGTCCGGTGGCCGAGGTCGTCTAAGACTTTGGTGGTGTTTGAAGAGGCGGTGCTCTCAATTTCTTGTACGTTTTTGTATGTTTCTGACTGTCCTCTCAAGGGATCTGACATTCTCTATTTATAGTAAAACGCCTTTTGTCTTCTAGCGAAATTATCATTTGTTGTTTAGTGGGCCAGACCTGATTTTGGGCTTAGCTCTTAATGGGCCCGTGCTAAGCCCATCTTCAACACAAGCCATGTGCAGAAAGTATAGCGAGTAGTTGCGCGGGCAAACCAAACACCTCTGTGCCAAGGTAGCTCAGAATGAGAAGTCCCTAGGTAGTTCCAAGTTTCTTTTGTCCGAAATCTTGGCTTGTTTGTGTCTCTTGTTGCTTTCCAGAGGACTCTATCCTCGACTTATGCGTCATGTCCTTGTTGTTTAGTTTGAAGGATAAGTTCAATTAAAAGTTAGTTTCTCTGCCCTTTTTATTCTCTGTTTAAGGATGTCTTTATATGGTCTAAATTTGTTGTTTTGCTAGGTAACATTTAGAAACGAACATATATCGTTCTTGCACTTTCTTGACGATTATTTGTGCCATAGAGGCATGTGATGTCTTTATCTATACACCCAATAAGAACTCCCTTTCTTGCTATCTATACACCCAATAAGAACTCCCTTTCTTGCATGGTGTGCAGATATGGAGTCAATGCATCAAATGTAATATTATATATATTATTCTTGTTAAAACCAATCTGTTTTAAAAATATTACAATACAAACTCTATAAATTAACATCCGATATAACATAATTTAAGTAGATAATAACTTCTCAACCTTCAAATAGACATATTTGGCACTGTACCGATCACACCAAAATGTTTTCCTTCGTTCTCTTACAGTCTGCTTCTTCATCACCACCACCAACCTGGCATCGTCCTCTCTTGGGTCTAACATCATCAACGACAGTGACATCATCAAGACCGTAGGAACAGCTTGGTTCAGTCTTCGAACTAAACTGAACCAGATTTGTCTTCTTCAACAACATACAATTATCATCATCAGGAAGATACACTAAACTCATTCCACATTTAATCACCTCACAGGTCTCAAGCGTCTTCTTCGTTTCATCATCCGTCGCATAGAACTCGAACAATGCCTTAGTGTAACAGCAACTGCTACTCTCTCCATGGAGTTTCTTTACGTGGAAACAGCTGTTGTATCCCATGAAAACATGGTCAGAAGTGAGCTTTCTTGGTTCATGGTTATGTGATCCACGCGGTTCGTTCCAGCCTGCGAGAGTGAAATCAAATCTTGTGAAGGAACCGTCTTGGTTCTCGAATTTTCCGGAGCACTTCACAGAGAAACGTTTTGCATGGTCTTCATTGTCTTTGAATGAGACAACTACCGATAAGGCAAGTCCAACAAAATTAGTGTCACACCAATGAGGAGGCAATGGGATTTCTAATGAATTTCCTAGTCTTTGGTGGCAGACCCAGCTTGGTATTTCATTGGCCGGGTAACAGATTCCAACCAGAGGCTCTGGTATGAATCCCTGCAAAAACAAAAGGAAGCTTGAACAATTTGTAATAATATGGATGGAGAAGAGGAGACTATTCATGTTGTGGTTTTGGGCCTAGGAGGATTACGGGCTTCGTCCCGAACCTCCTAATATTCAAAAAAGGAGACAATTACCCGGTAATAACGTTTCACAGATGCATTAGCCATCAACTGACTTTTGATATGGGCATGACCCACGAGGCTCTCTTGTGAGTCTTGGTTCAGTTTGTGACAGTTGGTAAATATGAACATGGAATGAATCCTCTCTCCTACCGTCAAAGGTGTCAATGCCAAAGTTTCAAGTGACTCCCACTCATGTGCATCCAGGTATTGCAGGTTCTGTGGAAGGGTTGGTAGAGACTTGAGCATTTTGCAATACTTTAGATCAAACCATTTCAGATTATAAAGCTGGTCGAATCTCTCTGGTAGATTCTCCATGTTGTTTCCACTTAAGCATAAAGACTGCAGCAAGGATAGGCCACTAATATCGTCTGGGAGTTTGTCGAGCCCGCATCTTGAGAGGTAAAGATCAGTTAAGTAGGAGCAGCCCAGTGGAGGTGGCAAGAAGAACATACTAACAGAAACTTGACTGTTTGTTCCACACAAAGAAAATGTCTTGATATTTCTTAGATGCATCATGTTTGGCAACTCAGTGATGGCTGTATCATCCAGAAGTAAAATCTCTAAAGATTCCATGTCTTCCTTGATTTCGGGAAAAACTTCTAGCTGTGAACAACCTGAGAGTATGAGTTCTTGTAGACATTTCAGTTTATAAAGATCAGAGGAAATATGCTTCAGCTTTTTGCAGTTCTTCAGATTCAGCAAAGCAAGTTTTCTCAAGCTTCCAATGGATTCAGGAAGACTCTTGATAGCTGTGCCATCTAAAAGTAGTACTTCAACATTTTCAGAGATCATTGGAAATTTCCTGAAACTGGAGCAGCCACTGAGAATAAGAGTCTCCAAGTATTGAGTTTTGAGTCCTTTTGGAAGATTCTTGAGGCTTGTGCACTCCTTGAGATTGAGGTAAACCAGCTTCTCCAAACATTTCATTGATGATGGCAATTTTTTCAAACTTGTACATCCTTCTAGATTCAACCTCTCAAGATTTTGAGCACTAGCCAAACCTGAACATCGGCTTAATCTCAACGAGTGACTGAGGTCCACCCATTGGAGCATTCCAGCGTCCTGTGACAACAGTTCTTGTTAAAAAAATCAGCATTCAAGAGTTTAGCTTATGAGTGATCAAATCTACACATAAAAAATACCTTGTCTTCGTCCCAAATGTCTTCTAGCTCACTATATGGCAGCTTAAGGTCTACAAGGTTCTTGGGGTCAAAGTTAAGAAGGAGACTCTGTAGAGGGCATCCATACCAGTGTAGATATGTAAGCTCATCAGGAAGGAAGTCAAGCCCCTTACGTAGGATCAGTTTACAATCCACTTCACATCCACGGGAACAACGCGAATCATAAATTTTCAGGTATTTGAGATTGCACATCCCTTTGAAAGCTTTGGAGCTTAGACGCATGGCTCCTTGTTTTGATGTGTCCAGGAAAATTCCTCTTATATTTTCAGTTCCCTAAAGTACATGTTATAGATAAACAACAGTTAATTCAAAGCAAGAAGCTAAAGTATAATAGAAAGTTGAAAATCAATAATAGTTCATTCAGAGCCATTACCAAGCCTTTGGTCAGGAGGTAACAAATGTGGTCACTGTCCCATAGTCTTATATGCGACTGACACAAGGTGCCATATTGTGATAGCCACCTAGTGTCTCTTATTCCTATGGTTTCTGCTTTTAAGCTAATCTCTTTGCCCATAGTCTGCAACATGTCATGCATCTCGATGCGATTATCAGAAAGAGTAATCAAACATTTGTCAAGTAGATCCTCTATCACTCTAGACACATCCACACCATGACTGTTGAGAAGGCTTTTGACGTAGTCCACCTTCTCTGATCTGAAGAAACATGCAATATCCAGAAAAACATTCTTCTGCTCAATGCTAAGCTCCTCATAGCTTGTTTCCAGTACTTCATAGATATCTCCATGTGATTTACTTGTCAGCCTATCCAATTTATCTTCCCAGTACTGATTATCCCTCTCACAAAGATCAGACCCTAACACCTTAAGCGCCAAAGGGTGGCCTTTAGCATAATCCAGAACCATATTTGTCAAACTTTGAAACTCTTGTAAAGGGCAAGAGTCATTAAATGCATTCAAGCAAAAGAGCTTCAAGGCTTCTCTATCATTCAATTTAGGGAGCACATATTTTCGACCCTTGACCGCCTCTACAAGTTTACTATCTCTAGTAGTTATGATGATTCTGCTTCCTCCTTGATACCATTTGCAATGACCCATAAGATACTTAATCTGCTTCTCATCATTCACATCATCAAGCACAATAAGCAGCCTCTTGCTCTTAAGCCGGCGCTCAAATCTTTCATGTGCATTTCCAGGAGCTCCAATCTCCAGATCTCTATCATTTAGTAATGTGGAGAAGAGTTTCTGCAGCAAAGATTCTAACCCGCTTCGACTTGAGTTTTCACGGATGTTTGTAAGAAAGCAGCCACCGTCGAATTGGCCTCTCATGCGTCCATACAAGCAGTCAGCAAGAGTAGTTTTACCAATCCCACCCATTCCAACAATGCCAATGACATGAACAGAGTTCAAGTCATTGCAACACAAAAGCTTTTCTAGAGTCCCTAGACGTGAGTCTACTCCCACAAGACCTTCGTTACCAATGGGAGCCAAATCATTAAGTTTCTTGAATGTGTCAACAGCAATCTCATCCACAAGTTTGGCCTCAGACGTACTATCAAACAAGAAGATGAACAAAGAAAACCACAAAGTCAATAACCAAAATTTACTTAACTGACATCAAAGGCGGTCGTGGACATAGATAGCTAAGTCAAATATTGGCATATAACTCCCACAAATCTGTAAGTAATTTACATAAACAAAAGAGAAATACCATAAGATAAATCTAAAAATAAGTTTTTGTCACAAAAATAATCTTTAAAGAAAAAAAATGACCAAAATAACTTTTATTAAAGAGTGTAAATATACATTTATACCCTTTGGGTTAACTAATCTAAACTTAGGGTTTAAAGTTATGGAGTAGGGTTTTGAGGATGACGTTTAAAATTGAAAAAAATAAAAGATATATTAATTTTTTAAAAATAAAAAAGGTTAGTTTGGTCATTTTTATTTTTAAAGATTGTTTTTGTGACAAAAACTTCAAAAAGTTTATCCGAGAGATTTGCTCTAAACAAAAGCCTTCAAATTTATAAATATATTTTTTTTTGTTATTAATGACATTAGCATCATCAATGCACATCCCTAAGAGTGAACAAGACATAAAAGGTAATAATAACAAAAGTGTGTAAGAAAATGGAGACTAGACGTCAAAATGAGTATACCTGAGTTCATTGACTACGTATCCGGAGATGTTGATTGCTGTGGTCAGTGCAGCTTCCCACGTTACAATCTCGTCCTCTGTAACTTCAGTAAAACTCTTCTTTGGAACATTTTTCAACTCTGACTTGTCCACTTTGTAGAAGATTGGTATCACCAGCTGCTGGTGTCTTTCCCTGCACTCGAGGATCTTCACAAGCTCTCGGAGGCACCACCGGGAATTCGAGTAGTTCTTGGAGAAGACGATGATGGCGATCTTTGAATGCTCGATTCTGTCGAAAAGAGCAGTGAGGTTGTCTCCTCGGCGGAGTTTGTCGTCGATGAAGGAGTCGATTCCTCTAAGGCGCAGGGATTTTTGGAGATGGCCTGTGAAATTGTTGCGTGTGTCAAAGCCTCGGAAACTAAGAAACACGTCGAGCTCTGCAGAGGAAGCAGGAAGTGGAGACTCCATTGGAGAGATGATGCGATGCAATTTGTCTGGCTTCTCTATCTCTTACATGAAGTCAACGAAGAACAACAAGACTTTTGGTTTTGTCTGATTAATGATTGATGAGAAGAAAAATCAATCTTCATATGTTTTGATAGAAATATGATCCCACTGTAGGACCCATTTTAAATGTCATATGTGGATCTCAACTACTAGTAATAAATAAGAAAAATAATATGGTATCAGAAGGCTATTCGACTATATAAAAAGGATCGAGGGAAAGTTTTCTTTTCTAGTACTCAGTAACAACTACGTCATCCTATAATCTTTTTAATTCTAATATACTAGTTGTTTTTCCTGCACTATGTGCAGTAATAAAATTTTTAAATTTAAATTATATCTAAAAAAGGTTTTAAATTTTACTATTTTCTAAATAATTTTTAACATAAATTTTGATTTAGTTGAACCTAAAATTTAAATTAAAATAAATTAAATAATTTTTTATTTTAAATTTTATTAAAAATAGATCTATATATATTTTTAAATTATAATCTCGGATAGATTTGTATCTATTATTTTGTATAAATATATTAATCAACTTGTATAAAATTAACTAAAAATTATTATAAAAGTTATATAATTATCAAAAAATAAAACTAATGATATTTCTAAAATTTATAGATATAAAAAGATAATGGTATTACGATTAAAAATTATAATTTTTTAAAATATCGTAGAAAAATTTGAAAATATATTTTGGTAGTAAAAGTAAATAACATTTCAAAATAAATAAATTATTATTATATTATTTAATGTCGTATTTGAATAGATTTACTTTAATGATAATGTATATTCTACTACCATATTCTAAAACCTTACAAAAAATATAAATTGTAATTAATTATAATCATCTATGTCACATTTAGCTATATAAAATTGATTGTAAAGAGGATATGTGTCAAAATAACTTTGCAAATAATGTCTAAGGGATATGACATATTTAATCTTAATGAATACTTCCACTCACGATGAAGTTTTTTCAAACATTTGAATCGACGAACAGTTCTACAGGTACAATATTTTTGATGGAATGGTCACTCCACATTAAAAGAGCACAACATACAACTCTACCTGCAATATTCTGTAATTTCTGATAAGCTTTACATTTTATAATGTAAAAGAAATTGTGGTGGTTGGATTTCAAACCCAAACAAAAGTATAGAAACCTTTAAATTATAATCACTAGGATACAATACTTCCATGAGGGAAGAGTTTTAAAGTGTCCACACCAGTAAAAAATTCAGAACAAGTCAAATTGACAACTCATTTTTAAGTAAACCATGTCATGATTTGTTTTTATTAAAATAATATTCACAATCTTAAAGAATATAATATAATAGAAAAATTAAAGCTGTAATTTTAAATTTTACACCCTAAAGTCTAAATTTTAAACCTTAATCTTCAAGCGCTAAACTCTTTCGTTCCTTTCCCTAAAACAATCGAATCATAAGCCTAAATTTCAAGGGGTATATGTCTTTTTACTTTTTAGTGAAAATGTTTTTTCTCATTTTTTTCTTGTGTGTTATTAGTGAAAACTATTTTTTTCCTTTTTTCTCTATGTATGCTATTTTGTGATAATTGTTTATCCAAAGCTCTCTAAAATAAAATAAATCATAGCCGAAACAATGATTTAAAATAGTTAATATAGGTCTAAACGTGAATTGCACTTTTCTGCAAATACTAGAAAGTTTGGGTATTTTTTCAATTCTTAAAATTTGCTTTAAGCATATGTGGTTGCATGATGGGTGTCGACCGACACTAAGAATGGTGTTGAGCGTCACCAGCTCCAAATATGTGCTCCAACTTGCTTTCTTTAGCTGCAACTCTCTCCATGCTCCAAATAACTCCACAATCCCAAATCATGTCCAAAACGTGATTGAATCTATAAAACTTTAAAAACGACTCATATATATAATTATGACTTTAAATAATATTT
Source organism: Moricandia arvensis (assembly GCA_905132765.1). NCBI lineage: Eukaryota > Viridiplantae > Streptophyta > Magnoliopsida > Brassicales > Brassicaceae > Moricandia > Moricandia arvensis. The sequence continues at coordinate 50,204 of CAJHQP010001135.1, forward strand.
ACAATAGTCAAAACTAATAAAAACCATGACATATCAACAAGAGAGGAGTATCCCAAGAAAAATACTGCTGATTTAGACCGACATATCAAGGATAATGATTATTGATTTAACAAACGAAATTGAAGCATATAAAAAACCATGCCTTCAACTGTCTCCGCCCATTAAAGATGACCATGTGTCACTTAATGGGTTGAGGGGAAATTGTTGGAACATTATTTATCACATAAATTTAGCCTAATAAAAACCTAATTGAAACAGGCTAATTTGGCGGTAAAAACATAAGTCGAAGGGTTAGCTAACAGCTCGAGGTAGCGATTGTCGAGTCTACATATAACAACCAAAGACCCAATCACATCACGATCAATCGATTACATAACTGGCTGAGCTCTTCAGAGCGAGGTACGACACATGCAGTATAAAGAATAAGCCAAGACCATTATTTGATATTAGGGATTTTAACTTACTCATTTAAGACATTAAATACTCTCTTTGAGTTGTATTATCTTATGCTTTTCTTGAATCATATTCATTGTCAATAATATTAGTCTAATTCAAGCAATATCTTAGAGATCTACTCACAAAGATCATGTTCTACTGTTTTTCTAAACCTTACTCTATTTACATCCAAATTGTAGTTGCGGGGTTTAGTTTTGACAATTATCACATTCATTCACACATAAAATATGACATAGTTTAGTGTAAAAATGCGCCATGATATTATCTTATTATGACATTATCTTTTCGGATAAAACTTTTGTTTTTGGTAAGATTTCTAAAATAAAATAATAACAATTGGGCACGTACTGTATATGTAAAACAAATATATTATTATGAGGAATACCTTAAGATAAATTTAAAAGAAAATTTATCACAAAAATAGACGACAAAGAGAAAAATGATTAAAATATAATTTATTAAAGGGTGTAAATTTACAGTTAAACCTTTTGAGTTAACTAATCTAAACTTTGGATTTAGAGTTATGGGGTGAGGTTTTGGAGGTGAGGTTTAAAATTTTAAAATAAAAATATTAAAAGATTTAAAATAAAAAAGTCTATTGTGGTCATTTTTTTCCTTGAATTCTATTTTTGTGACAAAAATTTCAAAAAGTTTTATTTGAGAGATTTACCTTATTAGTATTACTAGTCTTTTAAAATAATATAATTCAAGTATTCAAAATTTATAAATCAAATTATTATAAAATAACTAATTTCGTATATTCTATATTCAAAATTAAATATAAATTTATCTTAAAAATATAAAACTAAAATAATTTTATTTAATTAATAATTTTATGGAATGTTCCATTTTTAAAAATAATTCTAGATTGATAGATCCTTAAAATCAACATAATTTGAATTTATGTAAAATTAAACGAGATAAAATAATTTACCAATTGGTTTGTTAAAAACATCGTAATTTAGAAAAAATATTTTGTTTGTAGTTGGTGTATTAAAAATTAAATGTATTATAAAATTAATACATTTTAATTTGGGGAATTTTCAAAAATACCACATTTTTTGTACCACTTTTCATTTTTACCTTCATTAAAGAGACATTTTCAAAAATACTACTTTTTTAAGGGGTAAATTTTTTTTAAAATTAATTAGAATCCTAAATTTTAAATTCTTAAATCCTACCCCACCATACACCACCCCTTAACTCTAAACCCTAAGTCTTAGATTAATTAACCCAAGGGTTATAAGTGTGTTTTTTTCTCTTAAAAAATAAAGGTAAAAGTGATTAAGGTATTTTTGAAAAGTGGTACAAGGAAAGTAGTATTTTTGGCAATTTCTCTTTTAGTTTTTTATCATCAAAATAAAAAAAAGTCAGTTAAAACTATACTCTCTATGTTTCTAAATAAGTGTCATTTTAACTTTTTTTTTGTTTCAAAATAAGTGTCACTTTGCATTTCTAATATAATTTTTCACATATAATCTCTTTCTTACCCTTTTAAATAACCAATAGATGTTTTTTAAAATTATTTTTATTCAAATAATTGAACATTAAATGAGGGTATATTAGTATATTTTTCCATTTTCTTAATCTCCGTAAAAAATGTCAAAATTACACTTATTTAGAAACAGAGGAAGTATAAACTAAACTCGAATTCCGTGTCTATATGATCGACAACAGATGGTTAATTCCAAACAGTGCATGTTTCCCTATGTTCTGTATTCGGAGAATAAATTTCAGTTATTATCTTTTATAAAGTTACTTTTAAAAGTATTCAACCACCTAGTTTCCAAAATAAAAATGCCGCTGTTTGAATGTTTTTTAATCGTATAAAAAATTGTTTGATAGCCGGATTTAAATATGAACGTGTCAAAGGAAATTGGGCCAAATAACTATAAAACTAGGTGATTACCCGCGTGCATGCGCGGAGTGAAATTTATATATTAATAATTACTGAATATTAACTTTGATCGTCCAACCATGTCATAAGTCTTCAAACGTATAATCATGTACCGTCAATATAAAGTTGATTATAGGGTCATGTTTGTTGATATTTTTAAACCTATTTAATTTACATTGAACTTCAATGATATTATCTAAAATTTATAATTCACCCTCTCACTTCGATATGAAGAACCGTATTTTTGAAATGATATGATTAAATAACATTTGAGATCCGTGCTTGCGCGGAATGTATATTAATTATGTATACAAATTATTTATAGATATTCTTATTTATTTGTGTTAATTTACATATTATATAATTTTAAAATATATTGAATAATTGAAGAGCGAGTAGCTATTATATATATAATTAAATTCGAGTAAGAACATAAATAAATATAATATCTTTTTTTATTTACAATACTTTTTGGTTATACAAATTAAAATAAATCATTTTTTTATTTTATATCGTATATAATTAAAATTAAATGAAATTGACAAAGATATATAATATATTTTAATACGAATATTTATTTATTGAAGTTTGGTACTCATATGGTTTTATTAACATTTTTTATATTTGCTGTAGCAGAAAATATTATTTTTACTAATATGAATATTTATTAACCGAGGCTTCCACATCATAGTAAATTTTGAAATAAACATTTGATGTATTTTGAAAATCAAAACGGGTGAAGGTAATAAAAATCAAAATAAATCATTTATTTATTTTATATTAGTACAATTAAAATTAAATGATATTGACATAGATATATAATATATTTTAAAATGAATATTTATTTATTGAAGCTTAGTACTCATATGATTGTATTAACATTTTTATATTTACTCTAACAAAAATATTATTTTTACTAATATGAATATTTATTAACCGAGGCTTCCACCTCAATATAAATTTTTAAATAAACATTTTATGTATTTTATACATTATGTGGGAGGAACATTATTTATAAAAATCATTTTTACACATTCTTTTTTTTTCATTACGTATTATGAAATAATAAATATATTAAATAATTGATAAGCAAATAAATATTATGTATATAATTAAACTGCAGTAAGCACATAAATCAAAGCAATCATTTAATTTATTTATATGGTACATAAATAAATTTAAATGATATTTACATAGATATACAATATCTTTTAATATACATTTTTAATTGAAACTTTTTAATTCCTATTCATATGATTTTATCAACATTTGTATACTTGTTGTAACTAAAATTCTAAACATTAAACACACTGAGAGAACTTTTATAGTTTTAGTAGTTAATAACCATTTTAATAATTTAATGCAAATTTCAAAATTAAAATTTCCAGATCGCACTACCTTTTCAATGAAATTTCAAAATTAACATGTATATATTTTTATATGATATATATTTAATTTAAAAAAATTAAAGTATATATATAATATGATATATATTAAATGATACTTCATATTTATATAACATGTATGATTTTTTTATCATTTGTACTTTTTATAACAAAAAGGTAAAACTATAGTTCACAAATTTTCATTGAAAGAGTTTTAATAGTTTTATTAATTTATAATTATTTTTAAAATTCAAAATATAACATATAAGAAAAAAAACCAAAATTTTATATTATATAATTAATGTGATTGTTATATTTTTTTAATAGTATAAATTAAAAAAATGATGGAGGATACAAAAACTATTATCAAATATTTATTATTTAAAATCATTAATTTCATATATATGTTAGTTATATTAGGTAATTCCGTAGCTTTTATTTAAGGAAAGAATAAAGAATATTTTTTTGTGCATTACTAATCAATTTGATAGTTAATTTAATAAAATATAATTTATATTTAGATATACCAATTTATTTTTAAGAAATCTGAGACATCCTTAAAATATATAATAACACGTGGCCACACTTAAATGTTATAACGTTCAGAAATAAAATCATTGTTCCCAGAAATTTTTCATTGTAAGGATTTTAACTGTTTTAGTAATTTATAGGCGTTTTGAAAATTTTTAATATATAACATATAAGAAAAAAATCTAGATTTTTTATTACATGGTTAATATGATTGTTTAATATTTTTAATAACATAAATTAAACAAAAATGATGAAGGATACAAAAATATTATCAAATATTTATTATTCAAAACATTAATTATCACATATATGTTAATCATATTAGGTAATTTTGTAGCTTTTATTTAAGGAAAGAATGTAAAGTATCCTTTTATGCACTACTAATCAATACGAATGTTAATTTAATAAAATTATAATCTATATTTAGATGAACCAACTTTTTTTTAAAGATTTTTAAAGTCATTCTGGTGATGACACGTGGCTACACTTAGAAGTTGTAATGCTCCAGGATTAATATATAGGGGATAAAGTATAATTAAGAATCTAACAAAAAAAATTATCTCTAATATTTCTAAAATATATACTATATTACCCTTTAGTAACCGGTTATATTACCCTTTAGTAACCGGTTGACAAAAATAAACATTTTTTTTTATCATTAGTTACTTCCATTACCATTAACGCTTCATCTATATCAACCACACTTCTTCACCAACTACCTCTCTTCACCAATCATGTCTGTGATCAATTGTTGTCACCACAAATTTATAATGATATTAATAGATGATAGTGATCAAATCACTAAAGATAAAGATTAAAATGAATCATATGGGTATGCTTATTGATTAACTATACGATGATTCAAACACATAATAGTGAAAATAAGAGTAAAAGTTGAAGAAGATGAATAGTGATGTTTGTGCAACATACTATTCTATTTTATGGTTATAGTTAATATGCTATTTCGTTTATTTTATTCTATTTTAATAATACTTATATTATTTTCTATTTGCATATTTTGATATTTGGGTTAGGATTTATAATTTCTTTTAGAGTTTAGTGATTAGTGTTTTGGGTTTAGTTTATGGAAATTTGGGTTGACGTTAGGATAAACATTATTTCTTTTCCTGCAATCATAGATATTTCAAAATCAGAACAATATGTACTATACTATTTGGTTTATTACTATTCTATTTGAATAATACTTCATATTATATACTATTTGTATATTTTGATATTTGAGTTAAGGTTTATAATTTCTTTCAGAGTTTAATGATTAATGTTTTGGGTTTAAATTATGGCATGTTTGGGTTGACATTAGGGTAAGAATTAACTCCTTCCCTGCAATTATACACATTTCCAAAATTTGAATAATATATACTATGCTATTTCGTTGTTCTATACTATTTATAATTCATGTTATAAAAGATCATTGGTTCCTACATATCCGCATCTTTCACTTTCTTTGTAACAACCACCACCATTTTCACTACTACCTCAACCACCACCGATTCCATTATCTCTTTTACATATTTCAAATCTAGCATCACTTCACCAACGCCACCGTACAATAATCACCACTTTCACTATCTGTAACCATCACTACCGTAATCACCACTTTCGTTGCCGTGATAATCATCACATGTATTATAATCATCAATTGTCTTTTTTTTACGGTGTACCTGTAATATACAAGGTTACTACCGGAAGAAAAAGGAACAAAAAATTGTTATTCATTTTATTATGTCAAATCAATAATTATATTTTCAATATCAACTACAAAATTGGCTACTTGGCAAATTAACCCATGTGTCAAACTAACCTCCAACACAATCTTCAAGTTTTGTGGTAGTAATAAGAAGATGATCTTGCATAAAAGTCAAATTATCATAAAATAACTAATTTCGTATATTCTCTTTTCAAAATTAAATATAAATGTATCTTGAAAAATATAAAACTAAAATAATTTTAATTAATTCAAAATTCTATGGAATGTTACATTTTCAAAAATAATCCTTGATCCATACATTCAGAAATCAACAAAATTTGAATTTATCTGAAATTAAATGCGATAAAATACTTTACCATTTGGTTTGTTAAAAACATCATGAGTTGAAAAACAATATTTCTGTTTTGTTTATAATTGGTGTATTAAAAGTTAATACACTTTAGTTTTCTTATCATCAAAATAAAATAAAACTCAATTAAAACTATGTAAAACAAACTTGTAATTCTGCGTCTGCATCTATTTACCAGATCCATGGAGATGCCCAGACTAATTTTAAAGGAAGGTGCAATATACAGATAGATGCTCTCCTCCGTTATTTCACTGGGCCATAAATCATGAGTCCATATTCGTGTAAGGTGACAAGATAATTATGATTTAGTTTTGCGCATCATGTGGGTCGAACCTAACGTCCCCAATCATCCGGAGAATAAATTTTCAGTTTTTATTTTATATAAAATTACTTTAAAAAATGTTAACCACCTAGTTTCCAAAATAACAAAGTCGCTGATAGATTTTTTTTTATCGAATAGACAATTGTTTTTAGCCGGATTTAAATATGAATGTGTCAAACTAACCTCTTTTAAAGAGAAAAATCAATCTTCTAAGTTTTGTGGTAGTAATACGAAGATTGTCTTGCATAAAAGTCAAACATTCAATCTCAAATAGTTCGGTGAGATAACCATTTTTGGGTAAATCTGTTCTTCAAGCAACATTCATTCAATCCACACAAAAAAAAAGAATCGAGGTCAGAGTTGCCTTGAAGATTTGACAAACGTCCGTACAGTGGAACCGTCACAATATCCCGCCGATGAGAACGTGCCTTCTTCTACTCACGGCGTTAGTCAACACACCGACATGATCATTGAACCATAACCTCTACCGTTTTGAAAACTCAGCGTGGTCGGTTCATCCAGGTCAGTTCGTAAGATTAGTAGACTAGTTTCATTTGACCAGTATTAACAATAAACAATTTGTACGTTTTGGATTGTACAGCTTATTTCGATTTTTAAGATCTGGAGGCTAGACAACATGACCGAACAGGGCGTGGTTACAGAATCATGTTGTCCTTCCTATCAACAGAAAAGAAAACAGCAGCTTCAGATCCGTGGTCCTCGTCCTTCATCTCTCAGCCTCCACAAATACTCCCACAAGATCAAGAAACCTGCCCTGCCGCTTCCTTGCGCTGATCTAGAGCCGGTGGTTTACGATCCTGTCTCCCCCAAGGTCGTACACACCACCAAGAGCGATTTCATGAGCGTTGTGCAACGACTCACCGGAGTTCACAACTCTGTTTCCGACTTAAACAATTCACAAGACACATGCGTTGTTGCATCACCTGCCTCTGATGTCGTAACTATATACAGGAGAGGTGACATAAGCAATGATGATTTCATTAAGGTCGTCCGGCGCCTCACAGGGAGTTGTAACTCTGTTTCAGACCTAAACAACTCTAACTCATACTTTGAAAAAAACTCCTCAAAGGATCTTCAAGAAGCTGAGGTAAGCACACCTGTTTCATCGTCCGAATATGATGTTGTAATCAGATACAGAAGAGGTTGCATAAGCAAAGGTGATTTCATTAGCCATCTTCTTGCTGCCCTCTGCCGAAGAGGGGTTTCTGTTCTTGAAGACATCAATGAAGCGGAAGCAGTTCCAGAATGTAGGGTTTTGATTATATTCTTAACCAGCACATACGTCCCTTCCAACCTCTTAAACATTGTTGAACAACAAGGAAAAGAACCAAGAGTGGTTTATCCCATTTTCTACGGAATATCACCATCTGATTTGATCACTAATAGAAAGTATTATGAGAGATTTTCTCACCAAGACGAGGCAAAAAGGTGGCAGGCTGCTTTGGAGGAAATAACTCAGATGCATGGCTACATATTGGCAGACAAGTACGTGGTTCCTATGTTCTAATTGTCCAAAGCCTTGGTTAGTGACTCCTGCTGCTAGTGTTAAACGTTTTCACTGGTCTATAATAACTGATTGTGGTTATATGTTCTTTGCTCTGTTTTTAACTTTTCTTTGCTTTATTTTGTGTTGAGATTTACCGTGCGACTTTCTATATTTTAAATATATCAGATATTTTATATCACTGTTCTAAAAATCGGTCTAAATGTTTCTTAGTCGACGTTCAAAAAATTGGCCTAGACTTCGCCTAAATAATAATCCTCAATAAGACGCCAACCACACCCTAGCAACTTTTAGAACATTGTTTTATATATTTATATGCCACCGTAACCACACCTTTAGTTTTGTTGTTTTTCATCTTCCATTTCGCCCTGGATTCCGTTCCGTATCCGTCTATGTGCGACATAGTTAATCATTCATGTTGTACAACTTTGATATTTCATCCTTGTCTTTTCCTTGAAGATTATTGACTATACTCTATACTTCATATATCGCAGGTCCGAGTCTGAACTTATAGATGAGATTGTGAGAGATACTTTGAAGGTGCTAGGTTCCAACAATAAGAAGAATATGATTGGGATGGATATGCAGATAAAGAAGATCTTGTCACTGCTATGCATTGAGTCTCCAGATGTTCGCAGCGTAGGTATATGGGGTACGGTTGGTATAGGAAAGACTGCTATTGCTGAAGAAATCTTCCATAGAATCGCTGTCCAATATGAAACTTGTGTCTTCCTTGAGGACTTCCATAAAGAAGTGGAGCTAAAAGGGTATGATGCTGTAAGAGAGGAACTTTTGTCCAAACTCCTAGAGGTAGAACCACACGTGGTACAAACTTTAAATATTAAAACAAGTTTCTTGAGGAGCAGGCTTCAGCGTAAAATGGCCCTCGTAGTTCTCGACAATGTGAATGATTTCAGGGATGTTGAAACCTTTGTGGAGATTCTTAGCTGTTTCGGTCCAAGAAGCAGAATAATCATAACGTCTAGGAACATACATGTTTTTGTACTATGCAAAGTTGGTCATGTCTATGAGGTCAAGCCATTAGATATTTATAATTCTCTACAGCTTCTGGACCGTGGGACATTTCAGAGTGGTCTGTCACCTGAGCTTTACAAGACATTGTCACTTGAGTTAGTCAAATTCTCAAATGGAAATCCTCAGGTTCTTCAGTTCTTAAGCAGATCCAGCAGAGAATGGAAAAGTTTATCGCAAGAAATTCAGAAATCCTCTGCCATTTACATTCCAGGTATATTCGAAAGAAGCTGTTGTGGGCTTGATGACAACGAAAAGAGTCTATTTTTAGACATCACATGTTTCTTTAAAAGAGCTGATAAAGACGATGTTGCAATGTTGCTTGATGGGTGTGGTTTCTCTGCACATATTGGATTTAGAAGCCTTGTTGACAAATCACTGTTAACCATATCACACAATATGGTGGACATGCCCTGGTTCCTCCAGGCAACAGGTCTAGAAATTGTTCGCCGAGAATCTATTGACATTAGGGACCGCAGCAGGTTGTGGAATGCTGAAGACATTAGGGACGTACTCATAGATAATACTGTAAGTCATCAGGACAATCTTGTCTTTTTAATGTTCGGTCTGGAGGCTGACTTCTTTTCTCTTGGTTTTCAGGGCACGTCAGCTATTGAGGGGATTTTCCTGGACATGTCGCAGCTAAAAATTGATGCAAGTCCCAGTGTATTCGAGAAAATGTGTAACCTTAGACTGTTAAAGTTTTATTTCTCTAAAGTGATAGAGAACCATGGAGTGTATTTACCTCAAGGTCTTGAATACTTGCCGAGCAAGCTAAGGCTTCTGCACTGGGAAGACTATCCTATAAGCTCCTTGCCGCAATGTTTTGATCCAAAGAACCTTGTCGAGCTTAGCTTGCCAAATAGTCGTGTGAAGAAACTTTGGAAAGGCAAAAAGGTAACGTTCAAGGTTACTACTTGACTACTAAGTCAATTAGTATGATAAACCATGAAGTTGTTGCTGATGTTTGTTTCTCTCTTTTACAGAGTCTGGAAAACCTTAAAAAGATGAGACTGAGACACTCCTACCAGTTAACAAAGCTTCCAAGACTTACAAGTGCGCAAAATCTCGAGCTTCTTGATCTTGAAGGTTGCAAGAGTTTGGTGAGCATCAGCCACTCTATCTGTTATCTTAGAAAGCTTATTTCTCTGAATCTGAAGGATTGCTCGAATCTGGAGAGTATACCATCTACGGTTGATTTAGAGTCTCTTGAGGTTTTGAATCTTTCTGGCTGCTCTAAACTAGAGAATTTCCCAGAGATATCGCCAAATGTGAAAGAACTGTACTTGGGTGGGACTATGATACAAGAAATACCATCATCCATCAAGAACTTGGTACTGCTTCAAAAACTGGACCTGGAAAACAGCAAAGATCTCGTGAACCTTCCAACGAGCATCTGCAAGTTAAAGCATCTTGAAACACTGAATCTGTCAGGCTGCTCAAGCCTTGCGCGGTTTCCAGACTTGTCTAGAAATATGAAATGCTTAAAGTCTCTGGATTTGAGCAGGACGGGCCTTAAAGAGCTACCCTCCTCCATTTCATATCTGACTGCTCTTGAAGAACTGAGAATTGTAGGATGCAACAGCCTCGTAAGATTGCCTGACAACGCGTGGAGCCTAAGATTCAAGGTTGAATTTCGTCAGATTGATACAGAGAAGTTTTCAAAACTGTGGAATAGATTTGGATGGCTCAAGAATGTTCAGTTCTCTTAGTTTCTTCTTCTTCTATAGTCCTTGTCATTGACACAACAAAGATTGTTTCCAATGTAAACTTGTGAAATATATGACCAGAACTAAGGGCTGATTCTATATCTTAATGTAGAGAGTCTGATATTCATTATGTGGATATCTGGTAAATGTTTGTTATGTTACTTGTGTTCTTAGCTTCTTATATAATTTAATGATATAGTTCCAATTTGAGCTGATGTGGACTTGTTTCTTGAATATTTTTATTGGATTTATGTGACGTTCTGACCATCCACAATTAATAGGCTTTTCATACCTGTTCTTTTGGCTCGTAGACCTTATCCCGTATGACGGACGCTGCGTTAATTTTTTGGAAGCTTAAAAGTTTTACCTAGTGTCCATGCAATCACCACATGAAAATTTTTCGTGTTTTGGTCTCACTTACACCATATCGTGAATCATTTCTTGTTAGGTCACCCATCCTCGACTATTCCAGCTTAAACACGCTTAACTCTGGAGTTCTCTGGATGTGTGTCAAAAAAAGTAAGCGCACTTTGATGACATAGTAGTTGAATCAATTTTTTAAGCCTTTCAGTTGTTACAATTTAATTATCATAACTAACAAGGTAAATTTTTTTTTTCTGAAAAATTAATCTTAAAATACAGAAATGTAGATGACTTAATTAGCCTATTTGGGATCTATAATGGGGAAGTCATAGATAGAGTTGTTCTGTGGCGGATCGATCTAGGCAGCATAATGCAGCATCTCGTTGTTGCTTGAAGATTCAACACAATAGCCATCATGTCTCTTACAAAAACTCTTTGTATTTAACGAGTATTTGTTTAGACGATCCGGGTTTAAATGATAATCCCACACATTCACAATGTTACTCATTTCTCTTGCGAACCCATATGTCATAATGCTTGATTCATCACTGATAAAACTGGACAAACCGGTCATGTTCCTGTTTGAAAAATACGGCGTTTTGCTCTGAGGTAAATTGAGAGGCGATTAGGATTTTGGTTACCATCTTCTCCAAGGCATCGTGCCGGCACCGTCATTGGAGTTCCGATGGGGGGCACATTGGTCACACATGTCTCGGGTGAGGACACACAAGTAACGCGGAGGGTTCAGGGGATTAAGAAAGGTTTGTGGGTCGCTGCGGTTGAACATGGCCAAATCGGGTTAACGGAGTATGATGTTGATGTCTCTTTGAAGGATGGAGAAGGAAAAATGAATGTTCCAGAAGAGTTTTTCAATGATCCATCACCCATTTGGGAGGACTTTTTGATTGGATTTTTTTTGGAGAAGCCCCTCACATAGCTAAAATTCACGCGATAGTGAACAAAATATGTGCAATGAGTGACAAGTCCCTGATGATTGAAGTTTTTCCCATTAATGAAACAATCATGAAATTTAGAATCTGCAATCGAGCTCTTCGGCTTAAAGTCCTACGTCGGGGGATGCAGAACCTGGCGGAAGTCCCAATAGTGATGTCAAAATGGTCTCCTTTTCCGGAGTCTCAAGCAGACCAAAAGGCTATTCCAATGTGGGTGCATATGAAAATATTCCTATTACTATGTTCTCATGGAAGAGATTGAGTCTTGCAGCAAGCCTAGTGGGTGTTCCTCGTCTACAATCGGAGACGGCTCAGTGTTTGAACATGAAGTTGGCCAAGATTTTAGTTAAGGGAGATCTCACAAAAGAACTTCCCAAAGTTATGAGATTCAATTTTCATGGCGAGGAAACAAAGGTTGAATACATTTACCTGTGGCTACTTTCCAGGTGTAGTAATTGTGAGAAATGGGGTCACTTGGATAAAGGTTGCTTAGCTCAAAAGAAACAGAGTATTCCTAGATTTGTGTCGTCTGAAGAGGTGGACACTACAACAGAGACACATATAGGAGATGTAGGATCAGAAATTGTAGGTGATATCGTGATCATAAAGGAGGGATCAAACATAGCAGTGACATCAGGTGAGGTTATCACTGCAGAAAATGAGGAGAAACATGATGTGGAAGTGGAGGAAGCTGCTAGATTAACCAGTGTGACAGTCACCCATGCAGTAGATGCAACAATGCCAGTGGTCTCACATGAGTCACATGACGCTTTAGTAGAAACAAATGAGAACAGCTTTGTCGAAACTGAGTCAGAGTGGTCTACCACTGTCAAGGCATGTAGATCTCCGGATATATCAAGACAATCCCTTGAGTTTGGCCAAGTATCCATCTTAACAAACTCTAGATTTTCAGTTCTAACCCCCACAGAGGAAGAAGGAGAAATTGTTGAATAAGGTGAACCTATAGGAGAACCTGATGATGATGCAAAGATTAATGATTTTGACAATGGTGAGGAGGCAGTTAAGGAATCAGACAATTCTGATACCAATGCAGCAAAAAAGATTCCTCGTGAGAAAGAGATAGTCATCCCGATAAACTCTAAAGCCAACCACAAGTATGTATCAGACATCACTGTTCAAAAGACTACATATGGTAATCCGAGTGATTTGAATAAAAAGAACTACCCCAAGACTCTTTAATGTCTAGTTTCTACTGGAACATTCGAGGATTCAACAAATCGATTAAGCATTCAGTTGTAAAACAGTGGATCAGAATGGGAAATTTTCAATTCGGTTGTATGATGGAAACAAGGGTCATAAAAAGGAAAGCCCAGAGAATTATCTCCTCTGTTTTCGATGGTTGGTCTTTGATATCAAACTATGAACTTAATAGGCTAGGTCGACTTTGGGTAATTTGAGTCTGAATGTGAGGGCTACTCCCTGCACAAATCAGGAAAACTAATCACTTGTTCTATTTTATTGGACGGGGCTACAAAAGAATTCTTTTGTTCATTCGTATATGCCTCAAACTTGTCAGAGCAGAGAACAAAGCTATGGGAGGACTTGAAATTCCATAATAACTCTCCTCTATTTCGAGATAAGCTGTGGATTATTATAGGTGATTTCAATGAAACTCTTGATGTTAAGGAACACTCGGTTATGGGACAGGTGGTCTCAGCGGGTATGAGCGATTTCCAGTCAGTTATTCAGCACTGCCCACTCTCTAATATGGCATTTCATGGCCCTACAATGACATGGTGCAACAAAAGGGATACGATATTGAATTGCAAAAAACTTGACCGTACACTGATGAATGATGCTTGGGCCCAACGATCCCCTCAAACATATTGTGTTTTTGAGTCGGGTGGTTGCTCAAACCATATCTGATATCTCATTATGCTCCAACCAAAGTTATGGAAACCACACTGACCTTTCAAGTTCACGAACGCTCTTGTAGAAGCTCCAGGGTTTCTTCAAATGCTAGAATGTCATTGGAAGGAAACAAAGCCGCTTTTTAACTCAACATTATCTTTGTTTCGATTTTCTAAGAAGTTGAAATCTCTGAAACCCCTGCTGCGCAATCTCAGTAAGGAAAATGTAGCTGATATTTCAAGGAAGACTAGGGAAGCGTGGGAGTATCTTTGTGAATGTCAGACTAACACATTGCTGAGGCCATCGGCTGCAATATGGAAATAGAGACACAAGCTTATGAAAGGTGGCTATTTCTCTCAAGTCTGGAGGAAAAAATACTTAGTCAGAAGGAAAAATTGAAATGGTTGAAAGTGGGAGATGGTAACAACAAGCAGTTCAACCTAGCTATCCAATCCAGACAAGTAAAGAATGCGATTAATGAAATACAAAGAGGTGACGGTACTATCGCAAGAACACAAGAGAAAAATAAAAAGGAGGTTGTTGATCACTTCAGTAGCTTTCTAAATCACAAACCGGAGGATTATGTGGGGATACCAGAAACCGAGTTGAAGGATTTTGTTGGGATACGAGTGCAATGCAGTGGACCAGTGCATGCTTACCCAAGTAGTGACTGAAGAGCAAATCAAAAGGTCCTTTTTTCTATCGCTGGAAACAAAGATCCAGGTCCGGATGGCTATACATGTGAGTTTTATAAAGCAAGATGGCCAGTCATAGGCAAGGACTTTCTGGTTGCTGTCAAATCGTTTTTCGACAAGGGTTTTATGCCAAAAGGTATTAACTATACCTTCTTTCTCTAATCCCAAAGAAAGACCAATCTGTTCACATGAAGGACTATCGGCCTATATCGTGTTGCAATGTCTTATAAAGTCATCTAAAAAATCTTGGCTAATAGGCTGAAGAAGATTTTCCCAACTTCATTTTGCCAAATCAGTCAGCCTTTGAGAAGGACTAACTGTTAGTGGAGAATGTCATTCTAGCCTCAGAACTGGTTAAGAGCTATCAGAAGACTACAATCTCTCCGCGATGTGCTCTAATGATCGACATTTCTAAAGATTTTGACTCCGTCCAATTGCCTTTTATTTTGTCGATACTCTCAGCTATCTAGGTCCTTGATAATTTTGTTCTCTGGATCACGAAATGCATTGAGGTTAGCTTCTTTCTCAGTTCAGATAAATGGAGAGTTGGCTGGTTATTTCTGCAGTAGTCGAGGGCTTCGTCAGATGCTCTCTCTCTCCCTATATATTTTTTATGTGCATGCAAGTGCTATCCAAGATGTTAGACAAGGCGACAGTTGAGAAGAGTATGGGATACCACCCGTACTTCAAGGACATTAATCTTACCCATCTTTGTTTCGCAGACGACATGATAGTGTTTTCAGACGGTATGAAAGAATCAGTCCATGGAATTCTTAAGATTTTCGACGACTTTGCAGGGGCTTCGAGCTTGCGAATAAGTCTAGAAAAATCTACTATGTTCCTTGTTGGAGTGGATGATGCAGTACGGCTCTTAGTTCACCTTCAAATCAGGTACTTTACCAGTGCGATACTTGGGTCTCCCACTTCTAAGTAAGCGAATGTCTGTTGCTGAGTACAGCCCATTAGTTGAGCGAATCCGAAAGCGCATCACCTCTTGGACCACTAGAAATCTCTTCTTCGCGGGAAGATTACAGTTAATTGGCTCTGTCATTCATAGCTTGACAAACTTTTGGATGTCGGTGCTTTGCTTACCAAAGCAATGTCTCAAGGAAACTGATCAGCTATGTTTGGATTTTTTATGGTCGGGCCCAGACCCGAAGACAAAAAAAAGTAATAATAGCTTGGACTGATGTATGCAAGCCGAAGGAAGAGGGAGGACTTGGCCTGGGACCCCTAGAAGAATCGAACACAGTCTGCATCCTGAAACTCATATCGAGAATTTTATCCATGGGTACGTCTCTTTGAGTCCGTTGGATTCACCAATATCTAATAGATAAGGGTTCCTTCTGGAACACAAATCCCAAAAGCTCTCTTGGCTCATGGATATGGAAGAAAATTCTCAAGTATAGAATGGTGCATCCTTTAACTCGGGTTGATATTAAGAGTGGTTCATCATCATCCTTTTGGTTCAATGCATGGTCACCTTTGGGGAAGATTTATGATCTAACAGGTCCTCGAGACTGCATTGACCTTGGAATCAGTATCGACGCGACTGTGGAGATGGTGGTACAAAGATATCGGACCCGAAGACATCGGCAATCTCATCTTGATCAAATTGAGGGTGATATATAGAAGATCAGAGCTCAAGGTCTAACTGAGTTTGATGATGTGAGGTTGTGGAAGAATTCATCGGATGATTTCAGGCCTACTTTCAGTACTACACAAACATGGAGTATAACGAGACAAGTGCAGCAAAAAGTAGATTGGCATAGAGCCTTATGGTTCCCGGCTGTGACGGCTATATTCTCAGTCATAACATAGATTGCTATGAGAGATAGATTAGCAACTGGGGAGCGTCTGTTAAGATGGAATGCACAAGCTGAATGAGGATGCATTCTCTCCACTGAACCGATTGAAACAAGAAACCATCTTTTCTTCCAGTGTCTGTTTTCAGATGGTATTTGGAGAGTACTTGCTCATAAACTTTCAGGGAATCGACACACTACAACTTGGAGGGATATAGTAGTCATGATTTCAGATTCAAGCTGGGATAAAACGATTTTGGTTCTCCTTAGGTATGCTTTCCAATTTGTTGTCCACTCCATCTTGCGTGAAAGAAATTGCAGAAGACATGGGGAGCAAGCTCGAACCATGACTCAACTGCTCCAGTATATTGACAAAGGTGTCTGCAACCGCATCGACACTCTTAGAGGCTGTGGGAAAGGAAAATATGCTAAAGCTATGAGGGTGTGGCTAGCCACAAGATGAAAGCAAGGGACTGATTCTTTGTTTTTATTTTTTCACTGATTTAAACAAGTCACATTCGTTTTTTTTTTGCCAACAAGTCACATTCTTTTTAAAAGCGTTTTCTGAGTAGAATAAATTTAACATTCATTCCAAAAAAAAAAAACTGGAAAACCCATCACATATTTTCTTCTTTTCCCAAACCAACCTCAACTGGTTAAGTCTAAACATGACTAGTCTGAGTAGTCTCATCTGCCCTCTACTGGAGACAACATCTATTAAATATTTGTTCCCTTCGTATTCGGCTATCCACATGAGATACGGGCTCAGGTTCGGAAGTGGCACATAAAGAGTATCCTAGGTACGAGCAATTGGATCAAATACCCCTATCCCATCTTGATCAGGAAACCAAAAATAACCATCAGAGAATACAATATTGTTTTTTTCCATAAAATTTAGAAGGTGCTCGTTTATTGACTTCCTCGGTGACCCATTTAGCTGCACCGACATTCCCGGTGTGGATGAGAAAACGATATGGTGTGCAATTACTAATGCAACACACACACACCACACAACCTTTGTTCGTTGCTCCAAAGGCTCCAGTTGCTATGAAACTTGGCAACGTTATGTGCTCTCGAGTAAATGGATTAAAAAAACATAATTTCTTAGTACCTGCCCGTGGTTATGTACGATGAGTAACCACCCATTTTGGAGTAACAAAGTCTTGCATCAAAAAATGGATAGTGTAGCTTCATTACCTTTGTTGTTTTCTTCTCCCTTGGATCAAAAAATCCATAAGAGACGCCACTTGAATCAACATCAAAATACACAAGCCAGGGAGAACGATCCCGAACAGAAACAGCTATTTCATGCCATGTCTTACAAACAGCAGAAGCACAAATGTTATCTTTCATAGAAAGGCGAGACAGTATGAGAACTAGAATGTTATCTTTCATTTGCAGTTTCATTCTTCTTCTTAGAGTTTCCAGTGCTTTCGAAAATTGTTTTCAACCTAGTGACACCAATAATCCAATGCATTAGTTTCTGTTATGAGAGCCAAATTTTGGTCGTACAATTTTTTGTATTTAATTTTATCCTTACACAAACCTATGTTTTTTTATCCTTACACAGTCCTAACTAAGGTACAGTTTTCTACTATTTCTGGAAAATGAAAATCTATATATGAAATGATAGAAAAAACATAAACGCTTTAAACATTAACGATCATCTATAGTATGCCTGAATTCTTCTTACTTTGAGATTCCAACTACAAAGACGGAAGTCCAAGATATTATTTATATTGGTAAGAAGAGAAGACCGAAATATTTATGGATTTTATAGTTGCACTAGTTGTGTCAAAATTTTATATAAATCTTCTTTTTTAGAGAGTTTTGCGAATCGTAGGTCTTATTAATGTGCATAGAAGAATTATATACAGAGTGTTGTAGTTATCCTCTCACGTAAAATAAGAGAGAATATGTTAATGAGGCTATATACAATGGTTACTCTTTTTATACTTTTTACCTTCCACATCATTATCTCTTTCTTCCACATAATCATTCAAAATTCATTCAACATTCATATTTTACAATGGTTATTTAAAAAATTCAACACCTAATCATATTATTTTTTCAAACCTTTTGTGGTTTTTATAGACACATATCAACATTAGTTATCAACTAAAACTAATTTAAAAAAAAAAATATATTGTAATTGTAAATTTAAAAGTTGATATATTTCCTACAAAATTATTATTTGTATAAACAAGAATTTGTTGTTGAGTAATGTTAAATAGTATAAGAATTTTTTTTGTCCAAATCAATAAAGCAATTACATAGAAAATGATAAATTTTGGTACAGTTTCTTTTTACAAAAAAAAAAGAATTGCTACAATATAATTTTATTTGAAATAATTAAGATGAATAAAAATATAGAAAACCAAAACCATCCAGTTTTTTTTCGTTTGGAACACATAAATATGTTTAGATTGTTACAAAAGGACCATTTGATCAATGTGGACTCCATATTTAAAATTTTCAACATTCAGCTCTGCTAAATCCACATCCACCTTTTTTTGTTTCTTTTCAACAACACCATTGCAACCACTCAACAGTTGAATAATATATTCAAATACTCCATTGTATGTAGTCTGATAAGTACAACATTATATGTGATATACATGAGATAAATATATATTTATCCTACTACTTTTGACTTAACTTTTTTCTAAAAAGATCTTCATTGCCATATCAAGATGTAATTGAACTTTACGAACAGATAAATTAGAAAATGAACCAATGGAAAACTGACATCAATTAAATGATTATCTTTACTTTTGACAAGAGTATCTTTGTGAAGAATCAACTCTTTTTATTTCTACCACATTTTCTATTCTTTTCCTATTCTAATTACTAGAAATTTTGTAAAAATATTTCGCTGCGCATGCCCTAACATCATTACTGGTGTCCTACAATTAAAAAACTACACAAGTCATAAAGGTATGAAAGAGAAACAAAATTTGCAGAAAAATGGAGATACATTTCTTCTGATATGTTTCTCAAAGGGTAATAAACTATTAAACTAGTGTTAACTTGTTAGTGGTTCAAATTATTTCTGTTTACTTTTAATCATATAATTTATTATTATTATTAATATTATTATTATTATTATTATTATTATTATTATTATTATTATTATATGTTGTTAGACACATTCGTAGAGGCTTTGCCAATGAGAATGGTATCAATGGTTTCAACATTCAACACTCGCCATATCATATTCTTTCTATTCACATAATATTTTTTCTCTTCTACCTAACAATTGGGGATATATTCAACTCAGAGGTTTATGTGATTTGTATTAAAATGACAAATTTTACTATTATTCAAACACGAATTTCAAAAACCATTTAAAATTCATTGTTATTAAACTTGACATGTCAGAAAATACTGTAAAGTCCACTATTATTAAAAATATTTTAAGTCTTAAGTTTTAAAGTTTTCAAATGATTTTGTGTTTGGGTGAAATTTCTTATTTAAAAAATAAAACCCAAATTTCATGATTTTAGAAGATATTCTAGGGGATTTAACAAAAATCATGTGAAACCCTTCAATTCCTTGAAATCATCTACGAGTTCATTAAAAATCAAATCACCTCAACTTTTAGATTGAAGACACTCCCCCCCCCCACATTATGGTTTGTTGAATTTTATTCATCACCCTACTTTACAATTGTTAATTAAATAAATTTGTTTTCTTATATGCTTTTTGTGATTATATATTAACAACTATTTTGAAATTAAATTACAATACTTAACAGTTAAACAAAATTTTTAGATATATTTTTAATTTTTTTAGTTTTATAAAATATAAAACAAGTCTTTTTAAATTATATTAAAAACTAACCCAAAAGAGGAATCAAACTACAATGTTCTGGTACACCGGTGCGCATAACGGTTTTACTAGGTTACAAAAGTTATTACGGACACTACAAGAAAACATGGTATATTCTGACGGAGACTCACTTCCTCGGAATATACCGAAGGAATTTCGAAGAAACCCAAAAATTACGTTTCCTCGGAATTTCGTCGGAAGTTTCCGACGAAATTCCAAGGAACTAATATTTCGTCGGTATAATTCGAGAAAATTCTGAGGAACTATATTTCGTCGGTTATTTCCGATGAAATTTCGACGATAATTTATCCGTTAAAAGAGCCGTTGTGGGATTTTAAGAATTCCGACAGAATTCCGAGGAGCCGTCGGAATTGTCGGCAACATTTCATCTATAAATACAAGCACCACTCACCCTCTTCATTCACTCAATATTTTCACCCTCTCACTCACTTTACACACGAAATATATTCAAAAAAACATGTCTTCTTCAAATTATTATCGTTCTTGGATGGATCGACCTCATATGGATCCTAACACAAGATTGCTTACGGATGAATATCAAGAAGGTATAGCCGAATTCATGGGGCTAGTTCAACGACAACCGAAAGCAAAAACGGGTATGTTAAGATGTCCTTGCTCTAGTTGTAAAAATAAAAAATTTATAAAAGAGTGGGATGTTTGGACACATCTATATTTGAATGGGTTTACACAAAGTTACAAAATTTGGTATCATCAGGGAGAAACTGATTATGAATATGGTAGTACTAGCGAACCTCAGACTGCGGATAGGTTAGAAGAACCAATTAGAACGAATGTAGATTATGGTGTAGGTACTTAGCAGATGGTACATGATCATTTTAGAGGGGAAGAATTACCCAATGCAGAAGCTAGGAGATTTACCAAACAAAAGATCTATAAAACCAAGAGAAAATGGGAGTGGGGAGAAGACATACAAGAAATCACAAGGCCTCCAACTCCGGTGGACACTGGTGACCGGTTAAACGGATTATCCATGACTACTTAAGGGCTGGAGTGTCCAAGTCAAGCCGCTATTTCCGCCGAAGGTGTATCGTCACGGACACCAGGGTAGGTCACCACCAGAGGCATCATGCGGCCACAGCGCCGTGGAGTAAACCGACTCCCGTAACCCTGGTCTCCTTAAACCTCTTGAATCTCGCTGTCGCTCATGTCTGATATTCCGCGCACAACTCTAAAATTTACATGTCAAGAGGGAAGTCCGCGCCGACAAGAAACATATATGGGAGAACCGCCATCTCCACAGAGAGATCCTCTGTCAACAAACCATCCTCACAGCGAAACAACGACAAACCCTAGTAGCTTCGATGACTAACACACGAGGTCTCCATCTGCCTCCACACTGTCCTTTAGCAGTAAGCGTGAGCCATTAACTACGACAAACCACCAAAGCCACTAAGCCTTCATATAGATCCGCTGCACAGAGACCTAGCCGCTATGGAGAAATGAGGTGTGTGCCGCCGATAACCAAAGGAATGACCAAGAGACCGTCAGATAAACACATATACTGATTATAAGGGGGAAGAGGAGATCTCGTCACGGTTCGGCAGAGCCGGAGACCAAAGAGCATCCCTCTCCGAAACGAGAGTCGAAAAGGTTGGAAAAAAGAGATGCGCATGATTACATGAGTTTACTGTAGGCTAATAGAAAATTATAGTAAAAATAGATTAAAAAAAAGATTATGTATCTAAATTAAATGAAACAAGTCTCTAATTATAAAGTATGAAAATGATAAATGTTGATGTAAAAATAATTAATATGTATATATATACATATATATATATATATATAAGTTTATGAGATAGTTAATCTCAAATAATTGAAAGAAAAAAAAACAAATCAAAAATTTTATTGGCCAGTGGTTTAATAACAAATGGCTTTTGAAGAGTCAATTTTGACTTATCTTCAACTTTTTTTATCACATAATACAGACTCTATTACGACTCTGCAAATCAAGAAGGGGATTATGTATCCACGAATACAAAGGAAGACGGTTGAATGTGAGAACCTCGTGCGAGACGATCCACCATTGTGTTTTGAGTCTGTGGAATGTGCTTTATCTCGAGATAGCCGAACTTTTGTTGATGTTGTTGAATATCCTCTATATAGCTTGCTTAAGCAGGTCAGTCTTCTGGTTCCGACAATATCTTCACCAACTGAGAGCAATCAGTTGCAAAAGTAACACAAAATTGGCGATGTTTTGACATACATTCCATCGCCCAAATGAGCGCCTCAAATTCTGTATGTAGTGGAGAAATGCTTTGCCGATAATTCCTGGCTCCTAAGAAGCCATCGAAACCTTCCAAGGTACTATACCAACCATGGTCGGAGAACAGATCATTATCCTTCCAAGAGCCGTCAGAGAAACACCATCTTCCCTCTCTGCGTGGTAATATATCACAACCATTCCCCCTATCTTGAGTTGTCGGGTTCTGCACTGAGTCCACAGCATCGAATTGTGCTTCTTTCCAAAGGGTGGATTCCATTTCCGCGAGTTGTAATGTATCCAGTGGGTCCTTATCTAGTGCAGGAAAAAAAATTTCATTTCAGCTTTTCCAGATATACCAAAGAATCCAAGCAAACGACTGATCCTCAACTAGTTTTGAAACACTCCAAAATAAGTAAGCCATATTCGCAAAAATTGATTGCTTGGGGAAAAAGTCAGGGTTTGAGGGTATCTTTGAGAGAGCCCATACCTGCACTACTGTGGGACATTGGAAAAAAATATGATTTATTGTTTCTTCTTCCCCACAACGCTCAGATCTAGTATCACACTTAATACTCTGAGTCCTAGATTTTCCCGAACAGGTAAACAACCTGAAATAATTTGCCACAGAAAATGTTTTAGCTTTGGCGAGCATTTAATTTTCCAAGATTGTGCCAACAATGTTTTAACCGTAGGTCCGATCAATAATCCTCCAGTCTCTGCATCCTGATGTTGTCTTTCTACTTCATATCCTGATGTAACCATGTATTTCCCTGATTGTGTGTAATACCATCCATTTCTATCTATAGTCAAAAGGCGATACAAAGGAATGCTTTTAATAAGGTCGGCATCCTCTAGAGTAACCAGACTTGTAATAACTTGATGATTCCAAGTGAGTGTTATTGGATCAATAAGACGATCAACTGTAAGTGAGGGGTCAAAGTGAGGAGAAGTGTTATTTTCTGGTCTCGGGCGATTGGCTGGGATTCAAGGATCATACCATACTGAAATGGATGTTCCTGCTCCCACCCTTTTGATTAGTCCTTTACTAACCAGAGATCTAGCTGAGATTATACTACGCCAACGTAAGAAGACGAGTAAGATCTGATAGGATTGAAGGGGCTCGTGTTCCTGAAGTACCTTCCCTTAAAGATCCTTGCAAAAAAGAGAATTTGGTTTGTCCACAAGGCGCCAAAAGTGCTTTGCCAGTATGGTTGTGTTAAAGTCCAGGAAAGAACGAAAGCCTATACCGCCCTCTTCTTTTTAGACGCATAAATTATCTCATGCCAACCAATGCATACCTCTGTTATTTCTGCTGGAACTCCACCATAATTGTGAAATAATACTAGTCAGTTTTGAAATCGCCGTCTTTGGAATCCGGAAACAAGACATAACATTATTGGGCAATGCCATTGCTACTGATTTAATTAAAACTTATTTCCCTCCTTTTGTGAGATATTTAAATGTCCAACCATTTACCCTACTATGCATTTTTTCCTGAAAAAGCCAAAGATTTGAACCTTAGATCCTCCTAGACTCTCTGGGATTCCCAAGTATATTCCCATTCCCTCAACCTTCTGGATAACTAAAGTGTCCTGCATCTCTTGTTAAATAGATTCCTCTACCTTAGGTCTAAATTGTACAGATGACTTCGTATAGTTTATTTGTTGTCTCGAGACTTGCTCATGATCCTTCAGAATCCCCAAAATTGTTTGATATTCCTCCTTTTCCGCTTTTCAAAAGAAAAGACGATCATCCACAAATAAGATATGTGATATCACTGGAGCAGCTCTTGCTACCTTTAACCATGTTAGTCGTTTTCTCTCTCCGCCTTCTTAATATTAGCAATCAGAGCCTCCGTGCAGTTAATAAATAGGTATAGTGACAAAGAATCTCTTTGACGTAAACCCCGTTTTGGAAAAATCCTACCTCTTGGTTGTCCATTTAGTAGGACTTAGTTGTTTATTGAGGTTATACATTCCATAATGCAGTGAATTAAGTGTGATGCAAAACCAATTTTTGTGAGAATGGCATATATAAAGTTACATTCCACTCTATCGTAAGCCTTATTCATATTCATCTTAATCGCTAAGAAGTACTGCTGACATGATTTGTTTGTTGAATGTAATATTATTGAATACACTTATGATTTAATTTGTTTTTCAACAAGCCATTGTATTTTTTTTAACTATTGAATCTTTTAATTCAACTAGAGATTTTATTTGCGCTATGCGTGAATTATATATTTTAATTTTTAAAAGATTACATTTTATACTATGCAATTGTTTTTTGAGTAAGTATCTAATTTTTAAACCGTGGTTTGTATATTTTAAAATTTTTAAAATTACATTTTGTACTATTATGTCAATTGTTTTTGTTTGAATATGTATCTAATTTTTTAAATAACAGTATTTTGGCTTAAAGTGTTGCTTGTTTTTAGTTTTAGAAGGACTTTTGGTTTTTCTTTTTCGAAAACCATTGCATTATTGGAAATTTGATTGTATAACCAAAAAAACTTCAATTTACCAAATATAAAAATGGTAAGAAATACCCTATACATTATAAAATAATTGCTAAATCATCTTTATATATAGTGTTAACTTTTGTTATCTTTTTTCTTTTGTTTTCTTTGTAGTTAGCATGCTCCCCCATCTAATGTAACTGCTTTAGTTTTTTTATTTACATAATTATTTATTTTTGCATTTCACCTATTAAAAGATAGATTTCTTACACTGTTTTTTAAATTTAAAGCAAGCATATATTTTGTACAATTTTATACTAAACTCAATATATTAGTTTTTTAATCTATGCTATGCTACATATTTATATAGTATAGTTTAGTTTCGATTTCAGATTAGACATAATTTTGTTGAATTCTATTTATTTTGAGCATATAGAATACAAATGTTTTTTCTGTTTCACGATATATTGTATATTATATTCACATAAACTGTTCTATATGTGTATAAAAATAGAATAATATTATATAGCCTATAGTTGGCAAAGCTTTATAACGCGAGTATACACGTTCACTTGCAGGAAGTTGTGTAATATCCTCTAGTACATACCTTTCACATCATATCCTTATGATTATTAATTTAATTTCTTTTTGTATTACACAAATTAACCCTTGTATTATCCCATTAAGATTTCTGAAAAATGACTTAAGGGAATCAAAAACCTTTGTAACAATCATTCAAGATTTTAAACAAAACAATTCTTATTAAATTGAGAAATTGTTATAATTATTTTATATCATTTCGTTTTGTATCCAAAAAGACTCTATTTTAAAGTTTCACAAACTCTATATTTGAAATTTCAAAGTGTTCCTCTCCAACAGTAAACTTCAAAACTAACTTCAAAATTATTTGTATTTTACACTATAGTCCTTATATTTGTCACAACTAATATGAATTCATAAGACTTTTATAAATAACTAACACATATATAAAATATTACAACTATATTAATTAAGAAAAACTTACATTAAAATATAAAAGATGAAATATAATTACATAATTAAATATTAAACTACAAGCAAAATGCCATATTATTTCATAAAATTATTTCCGTAATGTTCCCACATGTGATCAACTAGTGCATTTCAAACTAGGAAATGTCTCTCTTTGATTTTAATTTGTAGATTACAAGCTAAAAATTATTAAAAACAAATATCTTCATTTTCTGCCATTTCAACTGTGGCTTCTGCCACTGATCACCAATATTTTAATCTTGAAAATAATATAAAAGAATTTGGAAAAGATTAATTTTATCATGCATTGGAAAATATTTTGAAGGTTTTAGAGCTTCCAGAGCAAATTTACCAGATTATTAGTGTTGTTCTAATATTTAAATTTCTATAATAACAATGTTTTCATGTACCTTTTTAAAAGGTTCTTTTTATTAAGTTTGTTTTGTAATATTCTTGTTGTCTTATTTTATTTAAAAAATAATATAAATATTTTTTTAAAAATATTTAATTTTAAGTGTAAAACTTAAATTTATAGAAATAAATTTCAAGATTAATGAGATATAAAAAATTTAAGATTAAAATGAGAAGTGAGAAAATATTTAAGAATCATAAATAGAAAGTGTAATTGCAATGACCAAAATGCAAATAAAAAGATGAAACTTCAAATTTGAAGTTTTGAGTAGTGACTCTCTATATTTGAAGTTTCACTACTCAAAACTTCAAATCTGAAGTTTTGAATTTCCTTTTTGGAGAGCAAAAAACTTCATATTTTAAGTTATAGAGTGTCTTTTGAAGATGTTCATAGCCACAATTCCTAACACAGCAGAATTGTAATTCACCACTTTTTAAAATCTTGAAATCTCATATTCTGCCATTCAACCCGAGCAAGTGGAAGTTTTATGTCTTTCTGGTGATTAAAACGATCTTTCAGAGACTTACATAACTCTTTTAGTATCTTTCATGTTGGCATAGTCATAAATGATACTTTCATCAAAGTGCATCAAATTTGAAAGTAAATAAACAGAAGTGATGAATCAACCATGATAGTAATAATAAATTATGATAACAAATTAATCTATCGTAAAGAGTAAAGTAAATGTTTAGGCGGTATACTTGCCATTATGGTTCTTTAAGCAACTATTATAAAATTAACAATAAAGGCGGAGCGGCATGGTCACACTCCGGTAACCATAAACATAACAAATAAATGGAGGCTCCACTCCGAAGACTATAAAAATTATATTTTTAATAGTAGAGTGATTATGTTGATAACGCGTTATAATTATATTATATAATTTCCTTTTGCATTATATATATATATATGTGTGTGTGTATTTGTTAATTGTTATAAGTAAATGATATGAATAGGAAATATATAATGAGGAGAAAGAAATTTACCAAAGAGAAAGAGGAGGGTTATTATTATTTCGTTCGGAAAGGATATCTAAAACTGAACAAATACATCTATTTATATGGGCAAAATAGAAGACAATTTTTACTGTAATTATTAATAAAATGAGCTTCACTTTCGCTTCCATAAGGTAGCTACTTGACTTTTGTAACAAAAATCAGTTTATAAATATTATATCAATTAAGTGGTAAACCAGAATCAATGTTTTAACATTTCATATATACTTGTGAGCTTTTTTAATATTAATATAATATATATATATATATATATATATCAATGTTTAGTAAATGTATATTTTTTCTAAATCTAAATTAATTAATCATATAGATATAACTGTATATTTACCATTTGATTAAAAATGATCATTTTTCTCTTTGGATACTCTTTTTGGTGAAAATAAACTAAAAGTAGCTAACTTAGAAAATTTCTCATTTTGCAAAACCAATAAAACACAGAACATTAAAAATAGTAAATATCTAAGTTTAAAAATTAAAATTTTAAAACCAAACTGTAAATATAGAATCCAAAAGTAAAACCACAATTTGAAAGTCAAAAACACAATATAAAAATAAAGAACTAATATTTAACTATCTAAACCCCCAAAACTAAAACCAAATACTACTAAAGCAATCGAAGTCTAAGTTTGTCTTATTTCGTGTGATGTAGAACTTTTTTGTATTCTATATTTAATTGGGAAAATTGCAATTCTACCACAAAATTTGATGTCACTTTGAAATTGTACCTTTTAATTAGTGACAATTTTAAAAATATCATTAAATTATAATGAAAATAGATTAAATTATTTTTTCAAAATATTTATAAAACATTTAGAAATTCAATCTCACCCCTTCAACACTAAACCCAAAATAATAATCACTAAAGTGTAAACTCAAATGTTAATATATTTTTGATTGAATGTATTTTTGCAAAGTGGTACTTAACTTGTGCTATTTTTAGCAATTTCTCTTTTTAATTTCATTAAGCCTTCGAAAAATGTCTATTAAGTTTTTTTTTTTTTGAAAAGACAATGAATCGATCTAGATCCGAGAATTCAAATGCGAGTATATTATAGCTAGTCTGTTTAATATGCCGCGATAGGAAACTTATTTGTATTCCTTGATTCATCATCTACAATTATAGGATGGTTTTTAGAATCTTGGTAAAAACCATTTAAATTACATACCTATTACTCCATCTGTTGCACAAAAACTGTCATTTCTGTTGTGGAAAGTGTTGTATCTTATTCTCATTCATAGGGACTCATATATATACAAGTACATAGTTGTAGATAAGCTCTATCTCTAACATAGAGATAACTACAACATGAATGAGATAACTACGAGTCAACCATAATTATCCTTAACACTCCCCCTTGGTTGACGCATCTGACTCAGAGATTGTTACATGCCTTTGATGTTGCCTCATTAAAACCTCTCCTGGTAAACCCAAAACCCAATGTGGTAAAAAGGGAAGACAGGACAGGAAAAAGAGTACAACACATGTAACTCCCCCTGATGAATGCAACACTATAGATGACGCATTCCTATCTGATGTCTGAGCTTCCGGAACGTCGAGGTTGCCTATGACTTGGTGAAGATGATCAGTTGGATTCTCCTTTGAATGAATTTGTAACCCTTGGACGTCTTTATATCTTCTGGAACTCCATTAAGATGTGGTCATGACGTACATCTTTGCTGCTGATCACTCTGTGTCTTGGTTGGACGGATGGCACTCGACCGGTAGTCAGATGGACTTTTAATCTGCGATTAAATCTTACTCGCAGGTCCTTTCATGTCCCACGGATCTTCTAGTCTCATGGCTTAGCCATTACGTGGACATTTCAATATATATTGAGTCATTGACCCAAACACATACGAACCACTTTGTTTCATGTCTTTTGTTCATTCAGACATTTATCACTTCGTATGTACCAATGGCTTTATCCATTGTAGCCAATTTTTGATCACAAGGAATCCATACATCTTTTGTATGCTTACATGGACTGATCTGAATTGTTCTTATAGAACTTTCTGCTAAGTATTTACTTAGTCTAATCAACTTGCAGCTGCTTTATTTCAGTCCATAAACAGCTTCGGAACAATGATGTTCTTGAGAACTTCATTCTCATCTTTTTATATCACTTGGTACCTTTGATATCTTTATCCAGTGAACCATATGCTACTCATTACATATTTATATGTCAATCTATTGACCAGACTTTGTCAAATTAGTAGCCTCCACCACATTGGAATATATCTCTTTATAAACTTTTCTTAATCTTTGTGAGTATCCTTGTGTTATCAAGCCATGCTTGAATGTTCTATTATCTCACGATTTTCTCACAAGAACTTTTATTCATCACTGGTTTGTCTGATGGCGTTTCTATGGCCAATACGCCCATCACTCTTTATTTATATTCTACCCCACGGTTTCTTTTATCTTTATGAGTACTCTTACGTGGGTTCATGATCCTCGCATATATCTCTATGGTCAAGTGCTACTTATCTTGCGCATTTTTATATCATTGGTATCGATACCCTTTCTGCGTTCCATTGTATTCCAGACATGATCCAATTGGTTTGAGATCTTGTTATCTAGGACCTTTAATACCTAGCAGTTTGGCGTCCCAAGCTACATGGTCTGGTACCTTAGATGTTTCAGTCGGCCGACCTTATTTCTATGTCTGGTCTGGTTTCCTTATTAACCTCGGATTTCATATTTTATGCACCTTTTATCTTTTTCGAGGTTCCTTTTATTATGGAACATATTGGTCTATCTCTTATAGACTCTGTAGCAACTTGGTTGTGTCTCTTCTAGGACATCAAACTCGTTTGGTGCTAAGCTGGTATGGCCTTTTTCTTTTCATTTCTCGGGTCTATGTGTCTGGCATCTAATATAGCTAGCTTTGCATAATCTTTTCTTTCTTTAGACGTCTTAAACCTCATTCTCTGGTCCGAGGATCTTGCCAAGACAATGATGGTCAATACCATTCTCTTTTTCTTATCATATCCAGCTTATATCTTTCTCCTTATGATGTTGGATAGTAGGATTCATAATCATGCCATCCGTGTACCTGGCCACAATCTGATCACCCATATTTGGCTCAAGGTTTATTTAAAACTCGTGGGAGAAAGAATTACTTATCCAACATATATTCCCAATCCTCTTCAGAGGTTCCATCTTAGACGGCACATATGTCTATGGTGGTTTGTTTAATAAAAATCTCAAGATGGTATATGTCTGGCTTTATGACCCGTATTCAATCTGAGATGGGAATATCTATGCTCACTTATATGGCCTGATGCATACATTGCATTGTACATGTAAATTCATAATGTCCTTAAGCATTAGGCTGGACTTGGGTGATTTATCACCAAGAGAACCTGAATCTCTAAGCCTTTTATGACATGGTTACAACCCATGTTACACGAATTTTCTTGTATGGTCATGTATCACTGGGTTTAATCCTCACTCCCCCTTATGAACATACTTATTTTTCGTGATGCTTAGGACAATAAAGCCTAATGAGTTTCCCTTGTGTACATGTTACACAACGTGAGATCTTATAGGATAACTCTGGTGCCTTTGCAATAGCAATCAAGTTTTTAGACATGGATGGCTAATCCAGTCATGCCATTAAGTGTAATTTCGTGGGTATACCAATTTGGGTATCCATGGCTCTTTTTGCCTCTTAACATACTGATCCTTAGCATAGTTTAGATCAGTAGAGAATTCGTGTATAGTCTTGACCATTTTTATAAGGCCTTAGGCAATTTTCTTTAATGTCAAGAAACTTTGTTTTCTTTTGCCCATTGTTTCTATTTGGAAACCATTCAATGGGTCTGTATGGCTGAATAAAATCCATGCCTTTTAGGCAATGCCTTAGTCGTAGGTCTTATTAGACCGACTATACACTCATTTATAAACTTTTATTGTCGAAATATAGCTTAATCATTTAGACAACTATATGTTTCAGAATTCATAAGTTTATTTTTATTATCACGATTGCCATCTTGGACCAAATGGGGTTTTAGATTCTTCCCTTTTGGACTCTCTTGATAGAGGTCACAATGATTATTTGGGAGTTTTACATAACTTATCGAAATGGTTTTATTTTCCACACCTATGGCTCAATGATTTGTTGGTCGGGTGTTGTGGTTTAGAAATACCACGGCTTACTTTCCCTCGACCATGGCCAAAATTTTGGGTCCACGATAGTTATTGTGGTTTATACGGCCACGGTCCGAGTTTGTTAACCTCGACCATATGAGCTGTTAATAGCCACGACCATATGCATTTATGCAAGGTAAAATTTTGATGGAAATACCATGTTTCTGGTCCCGACCACGGCCTGAATGGGTTTGAAATCAATGGCCTTTGCTATAGTGGTTCGGTCGACCATGGCTCACATTATAGTGGCCTCGATCACGTCTTTGTCATCAACCACGGCTGCGACCATAATGGTTCCTATAGCCGTGTGGACTATTTTATGGACGTGGTTAGGTCCAAGACATGTTTTAGGTCGAGAATATATAAGATCGATTAGGTTCGACCTTAGGTCTAGAATAGATTTGGTTCGGATTATGTGCTAGGTCGGGTCGAGCTTCAAGGTCGACAATACACCAAGTTAAACCTGGGTTTGATTCTTATCCGGTTTCAATGTCGGATCGGGCCTAGGACGAGATTGTCAAACCGAGCTTCAAGGTCGGGATTTTATATGTCCTAGGTCGAGGTTTAGTTATTAATCTTCGACCAAGCAATCAAATAATCGACCAATCAACACACATGATCTTTAGGATAATCTTTGTGTCTAATGATTATAGCTTTAGGTTTTCGACTGTTGAGATCATATATTATCGACCAATTCAAAGATTTTAGAATTCAAACAATCAACCAGTCAACACACATGGTTTTTCACATTTGGTTACTTGACCAAAAGAATTTCTATTTCGACCAAATCAGAACAGTGTGGACGTGGGATATGTATGGTCGATATGCTAAGGCCATACGGCCATGTATGATTGCTACGATGAGATGCAAAACAATCCTAGGTCGAGTTTTAGTTATTGATCCTCGACCAAGCAATTAACCAATCGACCATGTGATCCTATATGCGATCAAGGTCGACAAGGTTTAGACCTCGGTTGGATTCAAGACCGGGTAAGGATATTATTACTTAGTGTATCATGGATGCATTAAAAAATTCTAGCATCTTAATTCTCATGGATTAATCAAAATCAATCAATAATCTCCATCCGATTTTATTAATCATAGTACTTAGGGTTTCAAGGCCCTTATAAGTTTAATTTAGAAACTAGGATTTCAACAATCCATGGTGTGGGAACAACATGAGCATGATACAAAAGTCACACGGTCGAGTGATAATGCAATCCAAGCAATCAAACATGTTTTATTGATCAAATAAGCTATGCACACGGCCAAGAAATGTTTCAATGATCATCTTAACATTTTCAGAGTTAAGGTTTCAAGGCCTTTAGGTGATTCATATTCGAAATAGATTTTATGGAACACACAATCTATCAACTTAGCTTGCATATGATCAAAAATGGAAATGTTCAAAAATGGAAAATTTCAAAAATTCCAAAACGGAAATTTTCTTAAAATCTCTTATTTTCCAAATTTTAGGTCTTATGTCTTTAGGGAATTTTCCAAATTCGAGATTTATGTTTTACTTTTAATTCTATTAACTTAAACTCTCAATCAAACAAATATGGAAACATTCCAAAAACAATCAAACTCGAAAATATATCAAGTTAACCTAAAAAGGAAATTAGGGTTCTAGGGTTCATGCAAGAGTTTCGGCTAGGGTTTCCAACGAGTGAGGGAAAACAACTTTCTAGCAACCTATCCATGATATGGGCGAATCAAACTAGGGTTTTCAAGGCCCTGTGATCGACATTAGGATAGATTTTACCATGCACAAACAATCAATCAATTATGTAGAGAACAAACCGATTTAAAATTTAGGGTTTAGTGTTCTTCATACAACCAGATTTTATATCCTATCATCCGGTTCTATATGATCAAGTAATCACTCAATCTATCCAATATCCTATTATAGATTTCTTGATTCCATACCTGTAGTATTGGTTTCTATTAATTAGGGTTTATAGAAGAACCTTTTCTTGTATGGAGTAGGAAATCGGACCACCTTAGAGAGGGAATGGGTTGCTCCTTTGATGTTTGTTCCTTTTGAGTTGCAACCAATGGGATTGAATCTAGTTGATATCAAGTTTTTAAGCAAGATTAGATATTATCCAAAGTCTTTATTCTGTGAGATAAAGAACATTAGGGTTCTTATACTTTATATGTAAGCAATCCGATTTAGATCTCTTAGGTTTTGATCTTGTTTACCTTAGAACACCTTTGGATCTGACTGGACCACCTTAGAGAGAGAGATCCGAAAGTTATTCCTCACGAGCTACAAGCTTCCATGAACCTCCTTGATTCGTAAGTTATTTTATTCAAGCTGATATCAAGTTTATAAGCTAAGCAAGATTAGATATATTCCAAAATATCTATTCTGTGAGAGAAAGAAGATTAGGGTTCATGAAAAACTTAGGGTTTATAAGAAAATTTAGCTTTTGAATTCGTATGCAGTTTTCAAGCTTTGACGGCGTTCACTGTAATTGTGCGTGCGGGCGCGTCACAGGTCGGATTGACAAACCGTTTTCACAGAATTCTTCGAATCGTCCGGGGCTTCAATTTGATATATTACACGTTTTCTGAGTCCACACGGTTTGAGAGAACAAACTGTTTTAAGTTCGCCGTCGATGGAAGGAGAGATTGGGTTTTAGGTAAGTCGGCGGTGCGTTTTGTAATTGAGATTTAGAACGCATCAGAGATCGGATCGTCGAGCTGTCTGCGACAACAGATTCCTCTCGTCTTGGGCTTCGATTTGATATGTGAATATTCATCTGGATCCACGGGGTTTGGGAGATACAACGGTTTTAGGTTGAGCCAGAATTAGGGTTTATGTGGATCTGGCGGCGCGAACTAAAACAGGTCGTGAGGGCGCGTCTGAGATCGGATTGACGAGCCGTCTGGACCTACAGATTCCTCTCGTCGAGAGATTCGATTTGATATATTACACGTTTTCTGGGTCCATACGGTTTGAGATAACGGTCTCTCTAAAGTTTGCGGCCGGATTAAGGGTTTTTGGTTTTTAGCTTTTAACTTTTAGGGTATGGACTATCGTGCTGATAACATGTTGTGGAAAGTGTTGTATCTTATTCTCATTCATAGGAACTCATATATATACAAGTACATAGTTGTAGATAAGCTCTATCTCTAACATAGAGATAACTACAACATGAACGAGATAACTACGAGTCAACCATAATTATCCTTAACAATTTCAACATTTTCGCACAGATTAAGAAATTTATTAGAATATATTATA
Source organism: Moricandia arvensis (assembly GCA_905132765.1). Taxonomy (NCBI): domain Eukaryota; kingdom Viridiplantae; phylum Streptophyta; class Magnoliopsida; order Brassicales; family Brassicaceae; genus Moricandia; species Moricandia arvensis. The sequence goes on from CAJHQP010001135.1 coordinate 85,206, forward strand.
TACTTATTAATTACACATATTCAACTAATAAAATATTTAAAAACTAAAATTATTTATAAAAGCAATGCATTTATAATTAACATTTAGCTCAAAATTACATTAGAATTCTAAATGACATTTTTTGTGTAACAAAAAAAATGTTACAGTGACACTTTAGTAAATGTATTTTTTTCTTTGTTAAAACTATTGATATAATTTTGATGTACATCCATGACACAAAGGGATGAAGCAATAATGGCAGCAGAACAAAGTACAGTGTAGCAAAGATTGCTTCTCTTCTTCCAAGCATGATGTCCTGTAAGGTGAGTTCAGTCTGTTATCAAGGAGTTGAGAAAATTGAGGTGAATCAGGTGGGAGTTACATTGAAGGTAAACGATGCAATCTCACAAAATCTCGTACTTTTTGAATCCAGGGTCCCACGATTATTAAAAGGAGTTATTGTAGAGAATATTTTTGCAACGAATAAGATACGGAGATGTAGCTGTGTAGTTAAAGACTGATGTTTGTGCAAGGTAAGCCATTAAGTAATGATGTTTAGGGTGGAGGTTGGTTTGTCCTACGAAGATAAACCAAACATCAAGAAAAGAGCAAAAGGGACAGGGAAATTCTAGAAAAAAGGACAAAAACATAAGCCATATAGACATAAGATAATGGATAATTCAGTGGTGCCAGAAAGCATACATGGAGTAGGTAGGTGGAATTTGAGAGCTTTTAGTCACTAAGTCATGCATGCTTGGCTTCCTTTAGTTGGAGCACTTGCCTCACCAGAAGAACTTGCACAGCAGGTTGAATGTAGGGAAGACTTTGAAGCAACACTTGGATCTACACGGCAGGTGCTACAGCTGGCAGGAGAGCAGGAGAGACTACCTAAGTGACAGATATGGTCTGCTTTTTGCTGTGAAATTGTAGTTTGGGACCTTCACTCTTAACTTGTGGGTTTGGCCAATGGTAACCACAAGACTTTGTGGAGTTGGCTTCTCATGATGAACACCCATGCCTCCATTCACCTAGCATTCACAACATCGGACATGAATTAAAAATATATAAAGTGACCTGAAAATAGTTGTCAGTTAACTCTGACGCCTGCCTTCCCGTGAGCTCAGGACCAGCATCGCCAAGTAGCACAAAAGTGGCTTATCGTAGACGGAAAGCTCAGTAAGGTACCTATCATGAAGACCAAACAGCTTAGAATAAAAGGCTACTCGATGCAGAAATGTGAGGATAGGGATAGATTACTTTGCAACTCGAGCAGCCTTCACATTTTGGGCATATCAATGAAGTCGTACCTCTGTTCACTTTAGTTTGGTAGTCACTGCATGCAATGTAGTACCAGTTAGAGTCCCTCTCAACCTGTGTTTCCAATGACGCGCGCCTTTTACGCCATGGCACTAATCGCAGTAAGGCGACAGTCTCATCGCCATGAACACCCTAGGCGAGGGTATGATCAGTAAGGCGTGCGCCATGGACCGCTTTGGCCATAAGGTGAGGGTATCTAAGGCGAAGCAAAGGCTCACCATAGAGACCAAAGTAAACCAGACTAAACCAGGTATGAAATCCTACATTAATTACATCCAAAATACTTAGGAGATTCAGAATATGAAACGTTTAAAAATTAATTAAAACCCTAGATTCCTCTTTAAAACTCAATTTACGCCACTTAACATAGATCTTAAGGTTATTTTTGCTTAAGGTTAGTACTCTCTACTATTTCTAATCTCTTATGTGTTTCATCTCTTACACATCGTGTATGATCATATCGTGCATCACATCGTGTATGATCATCTCGTTTTTGTCTCATGCTCTTTACTTGTATATTACTCAAATAGTAATTTACTTTGTTATGTTTTTTCTTTGCTCACAGACTATGATCAATGTCTGAGGCTGCACATGCACGTGCTGGAAGTGATCCAAGAAGATAATATGGAACCATGTTAAATAATAATTCCATCTCTTGGAAGTGTATCTTTTGTTTTAATGACTTTCATGGTGGAATTTCACGTCTCAAGCAACACTTGAGAGAGGATCATAGGAATGCCAAAACTTGTAAAGTATGTCCACCACATGTGAGAGAGGAGTTAATCGAACACAAGCAGATGAAGGATGACGATACAGCGGCTCGTAACATGGTTCTTCAACTAGAAGAAGAAGGTCTTGACGAGTATGATGACGAGTGCGAGACGGAAAGTCAACGGCAACGGGCTGTCCATGCTAAGAAGGGGAGAGTAACTCGAAGAGTTAGAGGTCCATTGGACAGGTATGTGACTACGCCTCCTCCTGATATTTTGTAAGGAAGGAAAGATAGAAAGAGTGTTCTTGGATCTTGTGATAAATAATTAAGGGAAAAGGTATGTGGAAGTATAACTAGGTGATTTTTGGATGCTGGTCTTGCGTTCAATGCACTCAACTATCTTATTTTTAACAAGATGATTCAGTTATTTGGGAAATATGGATTAGGATTAAAGCCACCAAGCATGTATGAATTAAGAGTTCCACTGCTTAATAAAGAAGTGCAAAACACTCTTGTCCAAATTGAGGAGAACAAGAAGGAGTGGCTTAGTAAAGGATGTTCCCTTATGTATGATGGTTGGCATGATTCAGTGTCTAAGAAAGACATTGTCAACTTCCTGGTTAATTCTCCTAAAGGTTTTGTTTTCATTAAGTCGAAAGATGTTTCAGAAGTGGTGAAAGATGTGACTATGTTGTTTAAGATGCTAGATGAGATGGTTGAGGAGATTGGAGAACCTTATGTAGTTCAAGTTATCACAAACAATGCAAAGAACTACATAAAAGCTGGTACGTATTATCTGAACCAATATTTATATTCAACATTTTTATTTCTTTGTTTTAACTTTTAACATTTTATATTTATATTCAGGAAAATTGCTTGAAACAAAAAGATCTCAACTTTATTGGATTCCATGTGATGCACATTGCATTGATCTAATGTTGGAGGACATTGGAGAGATCCCAACATTCAAAAATGCATGAAATAATGCATGCTCATGAATGGATATATCTAGAGCCATATCTCTCTTGTGAACATGATGAGGAAATTCACAAAGCAAATGAATCTGCACAGGCCGGCTATAACAAGGTTTGCTACTTCTTGCATAACTATGACTCAGTTTCTCAAACAACATAAGTCTTTAAGGGATATGGTTAATTCTGCTGAATGGAGTTAGTCTAAATGGCCCAAAGAAGCTGGAGCAAGAAATGTTATAAATTATCTTATGCAAGTGAGCTTTTGGAAGAATATTCGAAAAGCTTTGAAGTTGTTAGTCCTGTTGTAAAAGTACTAAGGATTGTTGATGGGGATAAAAAATCAGCTATGGGATCTGAGTTTTAAATAGCGCATGGCGCACGCCTTGATGACCACTTGAGAAGCTATTATGTAAGTCTTTATAAAGATAGTTAAAGTTGCAAGCAATAGAACTCAAAGTCGTAAATGAAATTCAAGAACAAAATTATTTAAAACCAAAAACCCAAAAAAAAGTTTTGAAATGTAGAAAACCAAATTAAAATAACTTAAAAACAAAATCTAATAATCATCTTCAGATGTGCCATCATTCCCATCTTCATTATCAAAGTCGACATCCTCATACCCAAGGTCATCTTCATCTAAATCTTCTTCCAATTCATCCTCCTCATCAACCAATGATGGTTTGTTGTATTTATTCTGATTTGAGCTAGCAACACCTTTTCTTTTATCTGTTTTAGATGAGCTTGCACCTTTTGTTCCTCTGGTAGAATAGTTGGGTTCTTCAACACCCATAGCCTGGCTCACAAGATTTCATGGCAAATCATCATCTTCCCACACCAAATCATCATTATCAAATGAATCTCCATCCATTCTTCTAATCAAACACTCATTGATTTCATCAATTTCATCCAAAATAATAGGATTTGTGGTGACACTGTCACATTTTGTGCTTCGGCGTTTTAGAGTTGGGTTTTACTTAACCAAAACCTTGTTGTTCAACCGATGTTATGCTAGTCGATTTCTCTTCTTCAAGAATATAAAATAAATGTGATTATAAAAATTCTTATAAGTTGGAAAACACTCCAATTTCTTTCACAACCAGTAGCACTAAGGATCTTAACAACAAAGTGTCTGAGATTTGGAGCAGAAGATCAATAACAAGACCACCATAAAATATTGTTAGTATTTATTTAGATCAATCATCTAAAAGTGATTCAAGTTTGTGTTACCTGGTGCTTTGATATCTCTTTATCTAATGGCCATGTCATAGCCGAAGATACCAGTAGCGTCTTAAACTCTTCCAACTCTGCCATTATCTTGTCTTGAGTCTCTGTATCTGGAACCAACCTATTCATATAACACAAACAAAATTATTGTACGACAATTTTGTACACAACAATTAACCAACCTATTAATGCCAAACGAAAACACAATTAAAAAGACCAACCTGGTAATTCAATTGTACAAGCCCCCTTCCATTTCTCCGCAGTGTACATCATCTGGATATTTAACAATGGATTGAAGGGTTTAAGAGATACCCAGCACCATGCAAAGGATGGTGAAGCTGAAACTCCCACCTTTTGTCAATGATCTCAAAGGCTTTCTCGTATTTCTCTTTGTTCCACTTGAAATCCCTTGCGATTGTCTCTTTTGCTCTGTCCATGGCTGCATATATATATCGCAAAGAACAAAGAAAGAGGTCGGGTTTTGTTTACATGTGTTGTATACATTGTTGTGCCAAAGGGAATCTCTCAAATCATATTCTAGAAAAAGAAAAATTAATATCCAAATCATTGTTTCAAGAAAGACAATGTGAGAGTGAAGATGACACATAGAAGTAAACGAATACTCACAAAATCGATGTGTTGTGAATGGAAGGTAACAAAGTTGTGCAACATGTGCCTCTCTGGCTGCAGCACATGATCTTGTGAGATTCCAGTAGATCTGATTGGAACCTGCCTCTAGGTTCTCCATATAAAAGGTTAAAACAGATATAAACATCAGATCAAAAGAAAACATAATATTCAAAGTCTTAAGCACCAAGAGGAACAACGTCAGTAGGTCTATGAACCAGTTTACAAAGACTATGCTCATGCGAACTCAAAATTGATCATGTGACAGATTTGCTTTAAGTTGATTGCTTTAAGTTGATGGGCAGTAGCAGCATATAATTAATTATTTATTACAAAACTCCCAAGTAATGGGAGCATAAGTGAACCAAGAGGAATTAGGATGCTGAAGACTTACAGAGACATTCTTAAAACATAAAATTACATGAAACGAAATTGTCTCAACTGGCTTCATAATTTCCATGTTCCATACAAACAGAAGTTAATGTGATATTCATTTGACTAAGACATGTGTTATGTAGAAAATTCAGCTTCAGAGTCCTATATCTCTCCTTGTTTCTCTTTCCCACTATTGAAGAAGAACCCGCCAAAGAACGCACCTACCGGTGCAAATACAGCCGCACCAATTGATGCACCCATCTTCCCAAACTGGATCATTTCTTCTTCAATGTCAATGCAAAGATCCATAGGCCAACCTGATAGGTATCAAAGATTATACTATCGACAGAAGAAGGCTCATGGAGTTGAGAGTGACGTGGCAGGAGCGGTGAGAAGTGGTTTAGAAGTAAATAAGAAAGGAGTTGAAACTTCTCGTTCAACTGGAGGCTTTGCCGTTATTGGAAAGGGAGCTGAGGAGTAGCTCGTTGGAAGTGAATAAAGAGAATATATTCATTTTGTATTTTCCTGATGCTTGATGTTGTCGGTGAAGACGATATGAGTCTGATATACACAGTCGTGATGAGACTGATGATGAGATCTTAGTTCGTGACGAGAACATAGATCGATTCATACTCAAGCTGCAATTCATTTATTCTTTGATAATCGAAAGATAGTTTACATTGTTCGTAGTTATAGGTACCCAAAGTCTACTATTGGTGTGGTGAAACTGATCGGAGTTAACGCGACGACTCAGAGATGGACGATAGGAGAAGCGGAGGCGATTGTGAGCTTTCGCCAAGCTTGGAGATGCCGAAATCAACAGGTGTGCAGCGAATCCATGACGAGGTGGAGTGGTTGAGACTCGGCTACAATACTATAGCTCGAAATGATCTAGCTACGTTGGAGAGGTTCGAATCAGTGGAGAAAAAGATCGAAACACTCGGATCAGAGAAGAATACCAAATTCGAATAGCTGGAGAAGAGGATGCCGACGATAACATAAATCTTTACTCGGATTGAAGAGAATGTGTTATTCTCACAACGTCCGGGTAAAGAAATTTCGTCTTTGTCGCAACAGCCGAACACACAGGTACCGATCATTCTATCTGAACCGGAAATATCTACTTTGCAGCTAGGATATCAGGGAATACAAAATAGTACAGTGAATAGAGATAAAATGTTGCGTAAGGTTGACATGCCTTTGTTTTCTGGTGCTTTGCCATTTGAGTGGATTTCTCGAGCATAAAGGTTTTTCAGAATTGGGAATTACGACGAAGAAGAGAAGTTATAGTTGGTCTCGTTGAGTCTGGAAGGGCCAGTGTTGCAGTGGTTCAATGGGGGAAGCAATCAGTGAGTCGTTTTTGAATTGGAACCAATTTACAAGAAGAATGCTGGATAGGTTTGGTGGACCTATTGATAATGATCCTGCAGCGAAGTTGTTTTGTTTGAGGCAAGAAGGGGAAATAGTGGATTATGTGAATGAGTTTGAGGCATTACGGGATCAGGTTACATGGATAAAAGAGAGGAATTTGATTAAAGTGTTCTTCAATGGTTTAAAGCCGGAAATGAAAGAGGTCATCAGAATGAAGGAACATGTGAGTTTGACAGATCATAAATTGGCCGTGTTAAAGATGTAGAGCACAGCTTTCTGCAAAGTAATCAGCTCCGCGGGTGGGCAGTATAGGCAGACATATAGTACTCGTCCTCCGACGCAAGTGGCTCAGTAACAAGGCGAGAATTTTAAGTCTGATGTTGAAGCCAATAAAGAAAATGGGGGTAGTCAGAGGAATACATTTCGACCAAGACAGAGATTTTCAGACACTGAGCTAGACAAGATGAGAAAAGATAACATTTGCTTTCGCTGTCAAGCTCCATGGACTCCAAACACAAGCTGGAGTGTCCAAACAAAGCTTTACGAGTTTTAACCGTCATCAATGGGTTGGAATTGGAAGTCTTGAATCATTTGGAAGATGAGAAGTATCAGCAATAAGATACAACTCAAGTGCTTCATACTTTGTCCCTCAATTTATATTTGGAGATTGAGTCACCAAAGACAACAAAGATGCGTGGGTACATCAATAATAAAGAGGTGATAGTCATGCTCGATAGCGGAACATCTCCCAACTTCATCTCACTTGAGGTTGTGGACAAGCTAAGAATGAAAGTTTTTTCGAATAGTAGCTTGGACGTGTTGTTGGGAAATGGCGTGACTGTGAACGCATTGGGAGTTTGTCGATCAGTCATGTTCCAATTAAACAAGACCAACTTCACAAGTGACTTCATCTCTCTGGAACTGTGAAGCGTCGATGTAATACTTGGTATTCAGTGGCTTGAAACGTTAGGTAAATGCGAAGTGGATTGGAAGGAGCAGATCCTTTCCTTTATCTATCAAGGAAACCGAGTGACTCTGTTGGGTGATAAGTCCCTTCATTGCACAAAGTTTTCTTTCAAGTCGCTGTCTCCAGTCTTTACAGTGAGTAAGGCAGGAAGGGCAGTGCTCCTTGCTCACTCTACTGCCTCATCGTCAACACCAAATAAACCCTCAGAACTCTCTAAATTGTTCGACACTTACACTGATGTGTTTGAAATTCCAACGGGTTTGCTGCCTGTACGAGGTAAAGAGCACTCCATCACACTGGTACCAGGGATTTCAGCTGTTTCAGTGAGACCATATCGTTACCCTCATGCAAGTAAAGTGGTGATGGAACAAATGGTTGCGGAAATGTTGACTTCGGGGATTATTCAGCCAAGTACAAACCCTTTTTCGAGCCCGGTGTTGTTAGTCAAGAAGAAGGATGGCTCATTTCGTTTTTGTGTGGACTATAGGGCTTTGAATTGAGCAACAGTACCAGATAAATACCCCATTCCGGTGATTGATCAGTTGCTTGATGAGCTTCATGGTGCGTCTGTATTTACAAAACTTGATTTAAGATCAGGTTACCATCAAATAAGGATGACTGAAGCTGATATTCTGAAGACAGCATTCAGAACTATAGAAGGGCATTATGAATTTTTGGTCATGCCATTTGGCCTCACAAATGCGCCAGCTACATTTCAATCTTTGATGAATCAAGTGTTTAAACTGTTCTTGAGGCGTTTTGTATTAGTCTTCTTTGATGACATTTTGATTTACAGAAAAGACGAAGAAACTCACTGGGGACATGTTAGAGAAGTGCTACAAGTATTAAGGGAGCAGAAGTTGTATGCAAATCAGAAGAAGTGTACGTTCGCGGTGTCACAAGTCGAGTACTTGGGTCACTTGATATCTGCGCAGGGTGTGGCAACTGATTCTACTAAAACTGAAGCAATGAATATTTGGCCTGCTCCTACAACAGTCAAACAACTCAGAGGATTTCTTGGTCTCACTGGTTACTACATGAGGTTCATTCGTAACTATGGTACCATAGCAAAACCTCTTACAAATTTGTTGAAACATGATCAGTTTAATTGGTCGGGAGAGTCTCAAGTGGCATTCGATTAGTTGAAGCATGCGATGGTCAATGCACTGGTTTTGGCCTTACCTGATTTTCAACAAACATTTGTGGTGGAATCTGAAACATCAGGGTTCGGGTTAGGAGCAATGTTGATGCAGAACAAGAATCCCATCGCATTTTTCAGTCATGCTTTGACTCCAACAGAGCAACTTAAGACGACTTATGAAAGAGAACTGATGGCAATTGTCATGGCGGTGAGGAAATGAAAGCATTACCTCATGGGCAGAAGGTTTTTGGTACACACTGACCAAAGGAGTTTAAAGTATTTATTGGAACAAAAGGAGGTCAACTTGGAGTATCATAAATCCCCTAGACATTATTTGAGAAGTGATTTGCCATGTGTCATCACCACATTAGTTTTTAAAGAAAAATGATGACATCAATGATGACATGGCTTAGAGTTAATGATGACATGGACATAGACATTTATTATTGATTTATATTTTTGGTAAGTTATTATGATATGGTAACAACTAATAAATCATCATTAAACATTAATATAATAATAAAAATAGAAATATCATAATTTATAATTTTGAAATATGATTTAGTTTTATTTTTATAATTATATAATTTTTATGACTAAACAAGTTTTCACAAATTTATGTTGTTTTAATTTTTTTTCAAATTCCAGTTATATTAGTTTTATAAATTTTAGAAATAATATTAATTTGGCGTTTTGAAAATTATATAACTAAAAACAATTTCTCTTAATTTTATAGAATTTGATTTAATATATTTTGACCAAAATAAAGAGATAAAAAATATTTTCAAAATTATAATTTTAAATATATACAAATGTATTATTAAATAAAAATTATATTTTATTTTATATATAATTAAATGAACATGTAAAATTAAATATTGTAAGAAAATAATAAAATTTATAAACTACAAAAAAATATTTTAAAAATTAAAATTCAAAACTTTTATTTCTGCACTTGGTGCAGGAAAACACCTAGTGGTTAACCAAATTATTGGGCTTTGATTTTGAAATTTCTTATAAACCTGGTTGTGAAAACAAAGCGGCTGATGGTCTTTCTCGCAGCATGTCAATGACTTCCTTACTATTGTCTTTGACTATGCCAATGGTATTACAATGGGAGGACTTGTTTAATGATATTGCTGAAGACGTGGTGATCCAGGAGGTGATTAGGAAGCTACAATCGGGTGAATTGAAATCGGTTAAGTTGACAGTTGTGGATGGGAAGTTATGGTCTCGGAACAGGTTGGTGATTCCTAAGGGGTCGAAGTTTCAGTCTCTGATTTTTCATGAAGCACATGACAGTATGTTAGGTGGTCATTCAGGGGTCTTTAAGACATTGAAGAGAGTGCAGCGTTCCTTCTTTTGGAGTGGAATGTCTAAACAGATTGAGGATTATGTGGCTGAATGTTCGGTTTGTCAGACCCATAAGCATTCGACGTTATCTCCTGCAGGATTACTACAACCTCTTCCTGTTCTGGAACAGGTGTGGGATGATATCACCATGGATTTTATTGAATGGTTCCCGACTTCGGGAGGAGTAAATGTCATTTTCGTGATCATTGATCGGTTAAGTAAATATGCCATTTTGTGGGGTTGAAACATCCATTGACGGCTCTAGATGTGGCTCAAAGCTTTGTGTCACAAGTGGTGAAGCTTCATGGCTTTCCCAAAAGTATTGTTTCTGACCGAGATAGGGTGTTTTGAGTTCATTTTGGGCAGAAACATTTCGTTTGGCGGGAACAGAGTTGAAGTATAGCACCTCCTTTCATCCACAAACCGATGGCCAATCTGAAGTGTTGAATCGTTGCTTGGAGACATATCTGCGTTGTTTCTCATCAGCCCATCCTAGGACTTGGAGTAAGTACTTGGATTGGGCAGAATTATGGTATAATATGAGTTTTCACAAGTCTCTGCAAGAGACTTCGTTCAAGATGTTGTATGGAAGGGATCCCCCTCCAATCATTCGTTATGAAACAGCGTCTACAAAGAATTTTGAACTTGAGAAATCGTTGTTGACAAGAGATAAGATGCTCCTCAGGTTGAAGAATAATTTTCTTAGAGCTCAAGACATTATGAAAACTCAAGCGGATAAGTTACGCAGAGATGTAACTTTGGAAGTGGGTTCGATGGTTTACTTAAAGCTCTGACCCTATAGACAGCAAACAGTATCACGTCGTCTCTGCCAGAAACTGGCGGCCAAAATCTATGGTCCATACAAGGTTTTAGCCAGAGTGGGGAAGGTGTCTTACAAATTACAGCTACCACCGGAGTCCAAGATACATCTGGCGTTCCATATCTCACAGTTAAAACAAGCTTTGGCCCGTAATGAGCAGTCTATTGCCTTACCACCGGAGTGCCTTGGCGATGTTTTGTTTGATCCGGAACCAGCAGATGTAGTGGATAAGCGTTATAACATGACTGGAGAATTGGAGTTGTTGGTTCAGTGGAAGAATACACCGGCGTTAGAGAACTCATGGTTGTTATATGTGGACTTTGTATCACGTTTCCCAGATTTTAAGCTTGACGGCAAGCTGGGTTTCGTTGGAGCGAGTATTGATAGGTATCAAAGAGTATACTATCGACAGAAGAAGGATCATGGAGTTGAGAGTGACGTGTTAGGAACGGTGAGAAGTGGTTTAGAAGTAAACAAGAAAGGAGTTGAAACTTCTGGTTCAACCGGAGGCTTTGCCGTTATTGGAAAGGGAGCTGAGGAGTAGCTTGTTGGAAGTGAATAAAAAGAATAGATTCATTTTGTATTTTCTTGATGCTTTATGTTGTCGATGAAGGCGATATGAGTCTGATCTAGACAGTCGTGATGAGACTGATGATGAGATCTTAGTTCGTGATGAGAACATAGATCGATTCATACTCAAGCTGCAATTCATTCATTCTTTGATAATCGAAAAAGAGTTTACATTGTTCGTAGTTATAGGTACCCAAAGTCTACCACAACCACACAAACTAGTGTTATTAGCAAAACTCTCCACTCCAATTCCCAAGGTTTCCTTAAATTTTGGGACAGGACCGGACAGTTGATTATCTGCCACAAAGACCTGTTTGAGCCTCTTAAGTGACGCTAGCGCGGGAGGAAGCTGACCAGTGAACTGGTTATGCTGAAGTTGTTACTAAAAAGATCTAGACATGTCAAATCAGAACATTGATTAATCACTAAAGGGAATTTTCCTTTGAGTCCATAACGAGAGAGCTTAATGCTCAAAACCCTATTCTCATCATCGTGCAAGCAACTCACAACAGAAAACTTGCAGATAGAACCGTCAGTGACGTTGCGAAACACCCAGCTCGATAAATGTCCTTTGGGGTCTTCAACTTGGGACTTTATGCTCCTCAGGCAATTTATGTTGGCGGCCTCGTTTCCGCCTGTGGATCTAGACACCAGCAAGAACCAGAGACATGTTGTGACCACTGTTGTTATCCGCATTTTTGTGATTAAGGGATTTCAATAGAAAAGAGAGAGAGAGGGAGAGGGAGGGAGAGAGAGAGAGAGAGAGAGAGAGAGAGAGAGAGAGAGAGAGAGAGAAGAGAAGAGAGAGAGAGAGAGAGAGAGAGAGAGAGAGAGAGATGTTTTAGCAGAGAGAGAGAGAGATGTTTTAGCAGAGAGAGAGAGAGAGATGTTTTAGCAGAGAGAGATGTTTTAGCAGAGAGAGAGAGATGTTTTAGCAGAGAGAGAGAGAGAGAGATGTTTTAGCAGAGAGAGAGAGAGAGATGTTTTAGCAGAGAGAGAGAGAGATGTTTTAGCAGAGAGAGAGAGAATGATGTTTTAGTAGCAATGGCAAGTGGAAAATCGATAAGATTGAAATAAAAAAAATTTGTCACCAAAATAAATTTCAAGAAAAAGAAATAGATCAAAATAAATTTTATTTAACGGTTTAAATATACATTTATACTCTTTTGGTTAACTAATCTAGATTTAAAGTTTAGGGTTATCGGTGAGGTTTTAGAGTTGAGACTTAAAATTAAATAAAAAATAAATTTAATTTTTTTTTTTAAATGTCTATTTTAAAGTCTATGACAAAAGCTTTAAAAGGTCTATTTGAGAGATTTGCCAATAAAATAATTCGATAATTGAATAGGTTTTATTCCAAATTTACTATTATATAATAATGAATAAAAATAAATATATTACGGATTAAACTCAGTTTATCATATTATAGTGTAAAAAAAATATTTGAGTATTTCTTATTTTAAACTTTATTTTATAGTGAAAGTATAGTGGAATTGAAAATGTTCTTGGTTGTCTCTAACTCTCTTGTCTCTGTAAAACATGTTTAAGCACGATACTTGAGAATATTCAAACACAAGTTGTCATCGATGTTAACATTACTTTGCTAAAGGTTTGATTAGCTGTGCTGACATTTGCAAATGGTGGTGGTTCTTGAAGTTTTATAATAATAACAAAAAAAAAATACTTTAAATTACTCATTTCAAACTTTTTAAAATCAAAATTTGATTTGGGAGAATTTCAAGTTTACCACTTTTGATGTACCACTTTTCATTTTTACCTTCATTAAAGATACATTTTCAAAAATCTCACTTTTCTAAAAGGCAATTTTTTAAAATTAATTAGAATCCTTAATTTTGCATTCCTAAACCCTAACTCCACCCTACACCACCCCTTAACTCTAAACCTTAAGTCTTAGATTAATTAACACAAGGGTTATAAGTATGTTTTTTCCTCTTAAAAAATAAAGATAAAAGTGATTAAGGTATTTATGAAAAGTGGTACAAGGAAAGTAGTATTTTTGATAATTTCCCATTTGATTTCAACTAGCATTTGTGACTAAAAAAGGATAAATAAAACATAAAAACATTTTTTTAAAATCATTTAAAAATAAAAATACTAAATTAATATTTGAAAAAAATTGAAATATAATGAATACAATATACATACATATATTATATTTAATTTATGTTATAAAAAATTTAACGCCCAAATATTCGCTATAGTCTTTTAAACATTAATATATATACATACATATATATATATATATATATATATTAACCAAAAGTAACAATCTTAAATTCTTAATACTAATCTCTATAAGAACATAATTTTATATTTATTATAATAATATAATTTTTAATATTTTTATAGCTTCATAATATGTTAATGTTTTGGTAAACTGAACTTGTATATGGTAGTTAATCAGTGATTATGGTATACCGGTTGTACCATAATAGTACTTATAATGACAATTATATGCATTAACAAACTCCCACAACCACATTCGTAACCATTATACTTAAACTATTTAAATCCTAAAACAAAAAAATGTCAAATTCAAACTAAATAGTTGAATGACCACGATAAAAAATTTGAACATTAATATTAAAACTAGATTCTAATTCACGCTTTAAAAGTGCAGAAATATTTATGTGCCAAAATCTAATTTAATAAAAAAATGTTTTGGTGTATATTATAATTTTGTTACTTTGTATTTATACTAAATATAAAATTATATATAAAATACAATTTTATTTTATTTTTAATGAGTACTACAAACTTTCCTAATAAACTATTATAAATCTATATATTTTATTTTATTACAAAAATCCTATATATATATATATAAATTATTAAAAAATTGTATTTATTGTCAACTTACTGGTTTTAATCTTTTATATTTATACAGTCTTTACATTTATATGATTTGTTTTTGTTTAAATGAATGTATTTCATATATATTAAAATACAAACAAACTAATATGTTAATTAATTTACTTCATATTAAATAAAAATATTTTTAGTGTTTGAAGTTTACATATATTGGGGTTGATCCTATTTTTAATTTTGTTTCAAAGTCTTTGAATTGTAATAGTTGCTCTGGCAACAACGATGTAAAGTATAAATCTTAAAATTTAGACCCAAAAGCGAAAGAGAAGCGACAACACAACATCCGTGGTTCTATGAATCAGTTTAAAAAGAACGATGCTCATATTGTCTTAATCTCAATGTATGAATTCAAATATCAATAAGAATAACTGAACTTTTATTAGCTTAGAAACTATCTCAAAACTTAAACTCTCACAAAAATCTCTTACAAACTCATATATTATGCAACACACTTGAAGTGAGATAGAACCTGAGATAGAGTGATTCCTTCGGTATGTTGATCAACCTCAATGCCTAAGTAATATGTCAATAATCCGAGATCGGACATCTCAAAATTGTCTAACATCTCCTTCTTGAATTCTCGTATCAGCTCCACTCTTGACTTTGTAACTAGGAGATCGTCTACATATACTGCAACCAGTATAAGTTGATTGTATTCTTGCTTTCAATACAAGGAAGGCTCTTTGGAGCACTTGACAAACCTCAATTGCTCAAGTACTTTGTTAAGCTTCTCATTCCATGCTCGCGAGCCTGTACTTTATTTAGCTTGTATACTTTGCCTTCGCTACCTTTGACTTCAAAGCCCTCCGATTGGCTTACGTAGACGTCTTCCTTTAGATCTTCGTGTAGAAACACGGTTTTGACATCTAGATGATGAATTTCCCATCCATTGGAAGCTGCTAGTGTTATTATGAACATAATAGTTTCAATTCTAACTACTGGCGCAAAGACTTCCTCAAAGTCTATCTTGTCTTCACATGCATTTTTCCACACTTTATTTTCCATTGCCTCCTTGAACCCCAAAGGTTCATCATTGATAAACAACAGAAGTTTCTCCCCTTCACCTTTTGCAAGTATAGTATAATCATCCAGATATGATGGCTTTTTACCTATTGTTGTCAATCTTCAAGGTTGAGGTGTGTCTGCAGCATTGTCCTCTAACGGTAAGAGAATTGATCCCTCGGGTTCATGACCTTTGCTGATCTCATGCTCATTGTCACCATCTTCATTCTCCTTCTCCGTTTATTCTCTCTCCTATGTTCTTATTCCCTGGTTATCGAAGGTACCAAGGGTGAGTCTGAACATTCCTGGTTTGTCAGCGGTATCTTTGGTACCTTTGTTCCACTTCCAACTTTTAGTCTCATCAAAGACAACGTCTCTTCTTACCTTTATTCTTCTACTAGTAGGATAAAACATCCTATAAGCTTTGGAGCATGGTTCTGTCCCTAGATGCAGTAAGGTTCTTGATCTATCATCCAATTTCCTTAGATGAGGCATTTCAGTCTTAACGTATCCGATGCAGCCAAATACTCGCAGATGCTTGACACTCGGTTTCCTCCCCTTGTACACCTCATTTGGCGTCTCTTGCTTCAAATATTTTGTTGCAATTATGTTGATAAGATAAGAAGAATGTCTCAAAGATTCCCCCCAAAAGTAATTGGATATAGCCATATGCTTCACGATGCTTCAAGTCATCTCAAGCAAAATTCTATTACGCATCTGTACAACTCTGTTCTATTGGGGCGTGTAAAGAGCGGTTAGATGAAGTTTACCCGATGTATCGCAGAAATTCTGGAATTCCGTTGAAGTAAACTCGCCAACTTTGTCGGTTATGAGTGTCTTAATAGTCGTTTTGTCTCTTGTTCAACTCTTGCCTTGAAACTTTTAAAGTTTTCAAACGCTTCTTCTTTCTCTTTCAAGAGAATTGTCCACATGTAACGTGAGTAATCATTTATAAGAAGAAAGATATATCGATTGTTTTTTGTAGTCAATGGTGTAATGGGTACGCAGAGGTCTCCATGGATGAGTTCAAGTCTCTCAGTGGCTCTATACGCATTTGCTTGTGGAAACGGCTGTCTTGTTTGTTTACCAAGTAGACATGATTCGCAAGTTTCCCTTTCAGTGTTGATCTTAGATATTCCTAAGACCAATTCCTTTTGTATCATTAGCTTTATAGAATCGGATCCGATGTGGGCAAGGCGTGCGTGCCAACGTGCTGACTCGTCTCGAATAACCAATTGAAGACACTTTGTATCAACAATCTCCATAATTACTTTGTAGAGTCAATTATTTGACCTCTTTGCGCTGGTGATGAGTTTTCCGTCTCTGTCATGTATGTTAAGATGTCTTCTTTCATTCTCACCTAACACCCGGATTCTATTTTCTGACCTGAACTTATGATATTGCTTTAGTTTAGGGATAAAGTAAACGTCTGCTAGCAATTTTTTTTTCTCACCGCTCTGACTAATAAAAAAGATGGAACCTTTTCCTTTAATATCAATATGGGAATCATCGCCAAACCTCACTTTTCCGGTAATAGTCTCATCAATCATCTTAAAATAGTTCTTGATTCCAGTCATATGATTGCTAGCTCCATTGTCTAGGTACCAAATCATATCTCTATCCATTAGTGACTCGAACTCTTTAGACTTGACATTGTTCTCATTGAAATACACTACTTCATGCATCAGCAAACCATCTGCCTCGTGTGTTGCTTCGTGATCTTTGGTCTCATATGCTTCTTGTAACGTGACCAATCTATCATGATAGCTAGATGTGAAGTGTCCATTCTTATCACACCTAAAGAAAGTGATCTTGGATATATCTATGTCCATGTAGTATGATCTTCCACAACCTCGTCCTCGACCATAGAACTTTCCACCTCGTCCACTGTTTCTGTAGTCACCATTATAGTCTCCTGGTTGTGATTGCGCAGGCGACGTGACTGTGTTAGTATACATCAGTTTACTATGGTTTTCTTGTGCCTCTTGTTCTTCTTCATATCGTAATCTCTTTTCATAGGTTTTCAAGCGTCTTTTGATGTCTTCGAAGCTAGTTGTTTTGAGATCCAAGACTTGTTCTAATGAAACTACTATGTGGATGTATTTTTCTGAGGAAGACTGCTTAAAAACTTCTTAGCGAACTTCGATTCCTCCATGTTTTCTCCCAATGCTGCAGACTTGGATGCGATTTCTGATAACTTGCCCACGAAGATATCAATTGTGTTATTATCTTTCATCTTAAGTCTTTCAAAATCGTACATTAGGGTTTGCAACCTAGCTTCTTTTACTCTATCAGCTTCCATGTGTCTTGCTTTAATAACTTCACATACATTCTTTGCGTTATCAATGTCTCCAACTTGTAATACAAGTGTTTCAGGTATTGATTGAAAAATTAAAGCAACTACCATGTCGTTCTTCTCTATATCGTTAATTTCGGTTTCAATAACATCCCATGCTTTGTGAACCTCCAATAGAGTCTTCATTCGTATGGCCCAAACATTGTAATTTGTGGACGTAAGCATCGGGCAATTTATGGATGAACCACCGCCTTCTTTCACCATTGCCATCGCACTTGCACTCGTAATTTCTCCCATTATTTGCTCTGATACCAAATATTGTTTTAATCTCAATGTATGAATTCAAAGATCAATAAGAATAACTGAACTCTTACTAGTTTAAGAAACTATCTCAAAACTTAAGCTATCAAAAAGATCTTTTACAAACTCATATTTTATGCAACATACTTGCATCTTCATATATAGATCTATTAATTTTCTAAACACATTAGTCTATTTCCTAAACACAGCTCAAGTAGGATTAGTAAGACTTGGATCCTAAGTTATCTTCAAGTTTATCACCAACCGCTCAGACTATCTCAGAATTGATCCGGTAACCGGTTTGCTTTATACAACATGAGCATTGATAATTTATTACGGGACTTCCAAGTAATTGAAGTATAAGTGAATCCGAAAGGAACTAGAATGCTGAAGACTTACAGATTGAAGTTTATCGACGTTCTTTATAAACATAAAACTTCATGGAATGGAACTACACGTTGCAAAACATCATAAGTGACTTGTAGAGTTCAAAAACAAGTTATCTCCTCGGAGGCAAAAAGACTCCGTAGAGAGCAACATTATATATCAGCCATGGCTTTAATCTCCTTTTCAAGCCTTGAAAGGCTCCGTGATGCATGCTTTAAGCTCCTTTTCAAACAAAATTGATATATGTAATCTTATTCAGTTTGTTAAAGAAAAAGAAGGAAAGTTGCCCCCAAAATATATTAAGAAAGTTTTAAAAAGGGTAACGGAGATATATAGAAGAAAACTATTCTAAGATACATATAAAAAAAATTGTCATCAAAATAGATTTAAAAAAGAAAAATAACCAAAATAAACTTTATTAAAGAATATAAATATACATTTATATCATTTGAGTTAACTAATCTAAATTTAGGGTTTATAGTTATGAGGTGGAATTTTGGAGATGATGTTTAAAATTAAAGAAAAAAAGTAAAAAATATTAAAATTTTCTAAATAAAAAATCTATTTTAGTCATTTTCTTCTTTGAAATCTATTTTTATGACAAAAATTGAGAAATTGACTAATAAAAAAACAAATTTCTCTATTTTCCAATGTGTTTGCTCAAAATTGAGAAATGACTAATAAAAAAACAAATTTTTGTAAAAAAAACGATTGCTTTTGAGACGATAGGTTGGTGTGGCACTCGCACGTGCGTATCACGTAGATGTAAATAATTTTCCACGCCTAGTTTCTCATGAAACGTTTCTCTTATTTAGGTTGGTAATTTGGTACGTCGTGCTTATAATGATGCTAAACAAAGATAGAGAAGATCCAACAAAACACTGCGTTTTGCTTCCACGTCTCTCTCTCTGTTCAAGATCGTCGTTTTGGTTATTTGTGAAGCATAAATAAAATAAAATGGGCGTGATCTCTCCTATCGAGTCTCTGTTCTTGAAGTCTCAACATCGTCTTGTTCAACCTCGAGATTATTCCTACCCAGTGGCTTTACATAACAGTCGAAGAGTTACAAATCTCCCACGCAACAGCTTCCCATTTCTTTCTCTAGGTTTCACTTCTTTGTCCTTTGTTCTAACACTTTAACTCTAACCATTTTATATGTATATGTCTTCACTTCAGTTCTTGTTATTTATGAGTTTGATTCTCACAGGTTCATCATCTGTAGATTTTCCACTACGCAGTGATCCGATTTTGCAAAGTAATAAAATATATAATATAACAACTCTGTTTTTGTTTTTGTAATTTTTTTTGGACTGAAGCAATTTAATTTTGGGTGTTGCCTTGTTCTACAATCCAAAGATGGTAGGCCGAGTTATCCTTGGCGGAGATATGTCTCAGAATCTGAATCAGCCGAGGTAAAACATAACCAACAAGATCCAAGTCTTCTTTCGCTTTCTTGCCAAGTAACAGTTGTGTTTGGTTTCAGGTCTACAATGAGAAGGTTTCTATAATGGAAGTGCTAAAGAAAGCCAACTCTTTTATTCCTCATGTGATACTCTCAAGTACAATCTTGGCTCTTCTCTATCCACCTTCTTTCACATGGTTCAAGCCAAGGTTCGGATCAACCTAATCACTAACTTGATCAAGATCTTGGTTACAATTTACAAATCTTGAATACTATTTCTCCTTCTTTAGGTTCTTTGTGCCTGGCTTAGGGTTCATGATGTTTGCTGTTGGAATCAACTCTAACGAACGAGACTTTCTTGAAGCTCTCAAAAGACCAGACGCTATTTTCGCCGGTTACATCGGACAATACTTGATAAAACCTCTCTTAGGTTATATGTTTGGCCTAATAGCTGTCTCTCTTTTCAAGCTACCTACTCCTATAGGTGCTGGAATCATGTTGGTCTCATGTGTTAGTGGTGCTCAACTATCGAATTACACAACTTTCTTGACCGATCCTTCACTCGCACCGCTTAGTATTGTCATGACATCGATCTCAACAGCTACAGCAGCACTCGTTACACCAATGCTTTCTCTCTTGCTCATTGGTAAAAAGCTTCCTGTTGATGTGGTTGGGATGATCTCTAGCATTCTCCAGGTTGTGGTCACACCTATTGCCGCAGGACTACTTCTTAACCGGTGAGACATCATCTGAATCAGTTAGAAATGCATGCAGGCCTAACAGACTTAACCAGGCTTCTTCAAGCTTGACCTTAGTGGTTCTACTAACCAATTTCATATTGATATGATCACTTTAAACACTTTCAGCGTTATCATGACTTAGACACAACCAGATGAAACATTCGCATTGGTCCCTAAATTTTAAAGAGTCGTTATATAGGTTTCATTTAAATTGCGAGAAAAATTTTAAGATTAACCTACAAGATATTTATGAATTACTAAATTTCAGATCAGGCCTTGAAGTTATTATTAAAGCTACGAATAATGTTACATTAATGTGACTGCAGAGTATTGCCAAGGTTGTCTAGTGCAATCAAACCATTTCTCCCGGCGTTAACGCTTATCGATATGGCTTGTTGCATTGGAGCACCCCTCGCTTTGAACATAGACTCAATCTTGTCTCCGTTTGGTGCAACCATTTTGTTCCTCGTTATCACGTTTCATCTCTTGGCTTTCGTCGCTGGCTACTTTTTTACTGGTTTCTTCTTCAGCAAGGCACCTGATGTAAAGGCTCTACAACGAACATTATCCTATGAAACAGGAATGCAAAGTAGTCTTCTAGCTCTGGCCCTCGCGACAAAGTTCTTTCAAGATCCTCTTGTTGGAGTGCCTCCAGCTATTTCCGTGAGTTAAAAAAAAAAACCGACCCGTTACATCTCTCGTTGCTTTTTGTTCATAACATGTTTTCTTCATTCTAATCTAAGACAGTTTGTAATTTTTTTTTTTTTGCAGACGGTGGTTATGTCTCTGATGGGTGTCTCGCTTGTTACAATATGGAAAAACAGAAAGGAGTAGTGATATAAACCTTAATATGGGATGTTTCAGGACATCCGTTTACTTTGTTTATGGCTGTTTCTGTAATGACCTAGTTATGGTTTTCCTTTTTAAATTGGTACTGGTACAACACCCAGTTGAACTAAACCAAACTTAGGACTACACCTTACTTTCGGCCCATTTGAATATCCGAAAACATAATATATTTATGGTTGCACCTCTACTTAAAAATTATTCTAGACAATTCCATACGTTCTAGGCCCGGGCTAATAAAAAAAATAGATACCCAACTTGAAACTACATCATTGGTAAGTTTTGTTTAATGATTTAG
The DNA here is from genome assembly GCA_905132765.1 of Moricandia arvensis. Classification (NCBI taxonomy): domain Eukaryota; kingdom Viridiplantae; phylum Streptophyta; class Magnoliopsida; order Brassicales; family Brassicaceae; genus Moricandia; species Moricandia arvensis. The sequence goes on from CAJHQP010001135.1 coordinate 106,796, forward strand.
TTCCATATATCTCTTATTGAGTACAACAACTAAACAAGAAAATAGATACCTTATTTCTTTTCTTTTAATATATGAAAGCCTAAGTTGCAAAAAAATAGAGTTAATTACTTATCTGTTTGTTACATTGATTACATTTATTCAGTGTGGATACCAATGGAAAAATCTTGCATTACTACATTTCAAAACAACTTCATCAAATCGATTTGCAGTCATTTATTTTATAACTGCGCAATTTACATGAACATACTATTGTGACCATCTTTCTTAAGCAAACTTTTTTTTTTGCTTAAATTGGGTTCTTAGGCAATCTTTGTAGTATTATTAAAATCATTCTTTCAATTATGTAATCTATCTGTCGGTCCTTTGCTTCATCATTAAAAGCTAAATGATTTAGTTAGATTTGATCTACCAACAGAGAGATTCTCTGTGTTTTAGTTTGCAAATGAAAATGAAAGATTAAGCTTTCTTCTTCATCCTTGTTCTTTGAGACAACTTTAAGTTCTATATTTAAGTTATTTTTATTATTTCTTCTGATAAAGGGTTAATTATTACTTCTTTTTAATTGTGGTCTTTTGTATATTAAATTAAATTAACGACAATTTATCTATACATAAGTTGACCTGTGACATTACGAGTGATTCTATTTAATACACAGTAATTATCAGATGTACTATAGGCTTATTCCGTTTAGTACTTGCTCCTTGGTTTTATTCTTTTTAACTTTTTTGTGCAGAAAGGTAGGATTCTCTTTAGAAAAGGAAACAGCACGGAGTTTGGTTCTTTAATGTCAAAACAACATGATGTCTTGACCATTAAGGGTGGGTAGGGTCTGGAGGGATGTGTAAGCCACTCATATCTTCATGACTCATGATTGTTCCATTTCAAAGTTAAACCTACTTTAGAAAATTAAAGGGGTCTCTAATAGCAATGGTTATGAATCATGGTGGAAGATGATTCAAGCATTATCTACAAATTATTCGTCGTTTTGCCCAAAAGAAGAATGACATGTCTGATTTAACCAAATAATTTGTATATATTATAAGTATTTTTTTATGATTGTATCATTCGTTTGGCAGATAACGTTTAACTGCATTATTGCATTTAGTTTTTTTCTTCTTTATTTCTAACAACTAGTACGGAATTTAATCCCAATAAAAAGAACAATTTAGTCTTATTTCGCAAGGAAAGATACATAGTGGACATAACTATGAATATATTTCACTAAATAATATTATTACCTAGTGGACATAACTATGAATTCAATAGGCTATTTAACATTTAAGACGAAGACTGAATTGTTCCAAAGATTATAGAAGGACATCAAAGACGTGAGCTTAATTCGTATTTTCAAAGTAAGAATAGACGGACGGATTCCTTAGCAGGAAAATTAAAATTAGAGACTATATTTTCCCCATATAAATCAGATGTAAACAGATAGAGGTACTTTTTGGAAAATCGACTTGTCGTACCAACACTTGATATAGTTTAAATAGGTATTTAACAAAAAAAAACAAATCACCTCTTCTCTCTCTTCCTTTCTCTTTCTATCTGTCTTTAATGTCTACCTACAATTTAGGTGTTTTTCTGTATCATGGACAATAATAAAATTTTAAAATTTAAATTATATATTAAAATAAAATTATTTTTAATATTTTAGATTTTATTATTAATTTAGCTAAATATAAAATTAACATAAAATATACATTTTATTTATTTTAATTATATTTTAAAAAATATATGTGTGCATTTAAAATTATAATCTTAGACAGATTTGCATTTATTTGTTAAGATATTGAATCAATATGTATAATTTTTTTGAAAATTGATATAATTTTTTTTTATAATTATCAAAAATAAAATTAAACAGAGTTTCTAAGTGGGGGTTATTGGTTCTTGCATTTTAATGGATTTGGAAATCTAAACTAAATCAAATATTATTGGTTCTATGATTTTAAAATTCATATTGAAATCATGTGTTATTGGTTTCATGATTTATAAATTCTAATTTAAATTAGGTGTTATTCAATCATCCGAATTTACTAATGGATTTGATTTCATAACGGATTTGCATGGATTTCTTTGTTAAAAATACAAAGACTCAAATCCGAGGAAAAACCTCTGGATTTGTAAATACAAATACAAATTTATATGTTAGATTTGAAAATCAATATATTTACGTAAATATTATATGAATTTCTAAATACTCTAAAGTATATGAACCAATAACGCCTCCTAAGTATGTAGATATTAAAAGGAATCAAATGGTATTTTTTTTTGTCAACAATCAAATGGTATTACAATTAAAAATTTATATTTTTTTTAAATATAGAGAATTTTAAAAATCTTGTTTAGTAATAAAATTATATATCATTATAAAAATATACTTAAATAATATTTCAAAATTATTTCAAATTTCTATAAATATTTAAATTTAAATTTTATCTTATATTATTTAATTTAATATTTGAATAGATTTTTATTTTAATGATATGGGTTATTTCTATATTTTAAAAAGTTTGCTAAATAGAAATTAATATTAAATATAATTGGCATGTTACATTTAGGCATAAATCATATCATCATAGCATGTCATGTTATTTTTCAGTAAAAATAGATAATAGAAATAATACATTTGAAATCATCACAAATAATGTTTAAGAGATCTAATATTTTCTCCAATATAACCATTCATCAAACTAACCCAAAAATGGGAGTTGTTCAAACAAAAGAAAATGGGAAAAATCAAAATTACACTCGTAGCCTCAAATTGTATTAGTAATTATGCTTATATCCTGATGACCAGAGTTAACCGTTCGATTACCGTCGGTCGTACAGATCCAACGGTAAATAACGATTCAAAAGCACGCCAAGACTGACGTCAAAAAATGGAAACCCAAGACCGACATAACCGTGTCTCGTACCCAAATTATATAAACGAAAACATTTTTCTAATCAAACCAGTTTGCGTGTTTGGTTATCTTTTCTTCCGTGTAACCTAAATTAAGAGATTTGTTCTAACAAATCTCTCTAGAATCCAAACGAAGAGTCCTGTCTCTCATCTTCTTCTCGGGAAGATCAGAATAACAACCTTTTTGTGAAATTCCATCCTCAAGCTTTTGAAGATCGCAGGAAAATTATCGTTTTGATCTGACCGTTTCTCTGGTAAATTCTCCGTCGGAAACTTTCTCTCGTTAGATCTAGTTTGTTTGTTCTTCGACAGATCTGAACATTGTTTTGTGATAAAATGATTCTTAGTGTTGGGGTCATTTCCTTTATATGTATAGATTAATTAATCCATTTAATTCGAATATTTATGATGTATCGATTGAAAGCTTGAAACTTTCGTGTTTATTGACATCGAAATAGATCTTATCCGATCGAATTGAATCATTTTGATTATACGCAGGTTGGGTTTAATTGAATTAAATCAGAGCTGTGTTGAATCGAATTGAGTCAATTTGATTATATCGAATCTAGGCTTAATCGAATTTGATTATCGGAGCTGGGATGAATCGAATTGGGACAAAATGATATTCTTTAGTGTTCTGATTCAACGACAACCTTTTAAGAAAAAAACATTCTTTCTGTAGTTCTGTTTTGTTGTCAGAAGTTAAAATTTGTTTTTGTTATTTGTTTAATGAAGGTGAAGAAGAAAGGACAACAACAATGAGCTCTGAGCAAAACAACAGCACAAGTTTCCCACCAACAGAGCCAAAGCTCTGCGATAACGGATGTGGGTTCTTCGGGTCACCTTCCAACATGAACCTCTGTTCGAAATGTTACCGAAGCCTCCGTGCCGAGGAGGATCAAACCGCAGTTGCAAAAGCTGCGGTCGAGAAATCACTAAAGCTTCCATCTTGCAGTCTCATCACCACACCAGAGCCAAAACAGCCTCTAGAGACCACCACACCAGCCTCAGTGGAAACTGTTGTGATTGCTGAGCCGTCTTCTGTTCCTCCTGTAGCTACGGGACAAGACGAGGGAGAGCCTTTGAAGCCTGCACGACCGAACAGGTGTTTCAGCTGCAACAAGAAGGTTGGAGTTATGGGGTTTAAGTGCAAATGTGGTAGCACGTTTTGCGGGAGCCATAGGTACCCGGAGAAGCATGAGTGTAGCTTTGATTTCAAAGAGGTTGGACGCGGTGCAATCGCAAAGGCGAATCCTGTGATCAAGGCGGATAAAGTCCAGAGGATTTGATGTGATGTGTTCTGTCTTATGTTGATCAGTTTCTTCCGAGAAAGTTGATGCTATGTGATCATGTTCCATGTTGGGTATTCTATGAATCAAAATGAAAATTGCTTCTCTTGGTTTTCTCATGAATCTTTTGAAGTATTGGGAAATGGAGTCTCTATTTGATATATCTCTGTAAAACTAAGATGCCATGAGAGATTGATTCTGTTTGTTTCTTGTTTATGTTTTGATTCACAACTTGAAAGAAATGCGTCGAGAGATTAGTGCCTTCGCTTTCAGTCGTATCAATTCGATAAAGGTGAAATGGTGGTCTCAATCAGTTTGATGCATTGTGTCGAGTTGAGTCATGAGACAACAGCTGTGAACTGTCTGTGTTGGAGAAGAACAATACAACTTGGTAAATGGAAAGAGATTTTCAGATTAGTTCTCGTCATTACGTTGGCAAGTGAGCCATATATCCGTGCTTACTGGATATGAGCATTACAGGCCCAGTAAGGTCTGTCTAAAACGAAGGCTAAGCCCAATTAACAAGAGTTGACGGGGACCATGAATCGGATGGTTGAAATCATTTGAGTTCAAAGTAACGGATCACCAAACTGATAACAGCTCACAACCCATAACCAAACGGTCCAAATCTAAACCGTGAACTGAAAATTTTGGTACTTCTCAGCAGGTTTGCTTCGGTTAATAACCTTATTAGCTGTCACATTTACACTGTGTAATCGTTTTTCTCGTCAAAATAAAAATCCAGGGTGCGGAAAGAAATGCCGCTACACATAAATCTCAAGGATCCAATGCACTTTTTTTTTCATAGAAGTGCTTAAAGTCTCCAAGGAAAAAGCAAAGGACTTCGATTAAGAACAGTAACATGAACAGATAAGAGCATCATTGCCAACTGCAACTACGAGTCTGGACTCTGGAGACCGTATGAAAAAATAAGATGTTATAAATGTAACAACACACTATTCATCAAGAAATCCAGATTCAGAGGCAAAGGACTCTAACTCTTTAGCCTTTTCATCAGTGAAACCAAGAGTTGCCAGTATCTTGTGACCTGGTGATTCAACTTCAGACCATATCCCCAGCAATATGTGTGCCGGCATTATTTCCCCAATACCACCTGTAACCACAACACAACGTTGCTTAAAGATTATCCTATCTTCGAGTTTATAACCAAAAAGATATCTCCTTTCCAAAAGACTAAAGTAGCCAAGTAATGTTGCTTTCAAATCACCATAAAAACTTAGCTAGCATAAGATGAGATTCACCAAGTTTGAGTTAGAAAGGAGAGAACAAAACCTGCTTTGAGATTCCGATTGACAGCAGAGTCAAGAGCTCTTTGTGCATCTTGAGTTAAAGGAGGATGCTCAGGGCTGAAGAAATACAAATCTGCCTTCCCTAGTAACTTGATTGTTTCTTCACGAACTTTTTGAAGCGTTATCTTATTCGCCCTCAAGAACTTGGAAGTAAAACTAGTCCCTGCCCATCAGATTCAACACTAGTTTAACTCCAATACCAATCAAGATCACAACTTTAATAACAATAAGTAAGTAAAGTACCTTCAATCAAGATACCCATGAGAAGTGATTCAGTACCAGTGTTGGGATACTTAAGCTTCCTAGCTTCAAGCTCTCCCATTGAAAACGATTTGATTCCTCTCCATGACCATCTACATTGATTACATTACCTTAAAGAAACCCCAAATCAAACCTCATGAACTTCAAGAACAACACTTACTTTGGCTTTTCCGCATCAGAAACCGCAGATTCTGGATTCCTGTAAACATCAATCGACTACACAAAGTCAGAGGAGGGGAAACTAAAATTGATCAAAGAAGAAAACCTACGCGGTGGGTAAGCTGGCAACGACGGCGATTGGGATCTTTCTGCGCGTGGAGGCGGAGGAATCGAGAGAGAGAGAAGAATCACCGCACATCCATGGATTCGTTAGATTCAGGGACTTGACTTGATTTCTTGTGGAGGAGAATAAGTGTAGTGGAGAAGATAGTTTCTGATTGTAGAAAGAATCGATCTTTAGATTCGCCGAAGTGAAAGATTGAGCAGCCATTTCTGTCGAGAAGAAAGGACTGTTGAGAAGTGTTGTTTTGGATAACGGGAGATTGCTTGAGGATGAAGAAGAAGACCATTAAACGGTGTCGTTTTGAACTACCACAGTGAAAGCCCAAAAAGAAAAATAATGTTTCTTATATTAAGGTTTAAACAAACCCTAAACGGCCCATTTAGTAGAGCATGATGATCCTTTGAAACGAAGTTGCCACATTTAAAAAAAAATATTTCAATCCTTCTTTGAACAACTTTGCAACAATGCATGTGAAAAGATTATGTCGCAAAATGTAAAGTCTTCACATGTGGATATAAAAGTCTTTACTTAAGACGAAAATGAATGCATTTATTTCACATACTAATGTTTTTCATGTGTTTTTTCCCCTCTCTCCTTTAGAATCCTACTCTTCCTTTACTAGCTGATGAGTCAACGTCTACGGAGACAAAGCATGAGAGAAGTTCATCTTCTCTTTTTATGTCCGTCGCATGATTTTACTAGATAGTTTTATTCATGCATGACCTGTTAAGTGAAAATAGAAAGAAAAACAAAGAGTGTTTTACAAAAAAAAAAAAAACAAAGAAAACTGCTATCTTTTTTTCTTTGTCAACTACCACTATATATTAAATCAAATTTGAACTATATAATCTAATTTCAGGAATTTAGGGTCATTGGTCCGGTGTGATCTACATGAAAAAAGAAGGTTCCTTGGGTTCCACTTTTTTTAGTAAGAGAGTTGACACACACATTTCGACTGCGAAGTTAAGATAAAAATTACAGAAATCAAAGGACTCTCTAATATTACTAACACATCTTATCTCAATCTTGAAAGCGGGTGATTCACCGGGATTTTCTATCATCTGGATAAAGTTCGAGCAGTTTGTTTCTAAGCGGACTATTCGAAAGTTTCTATCCCAAAGACAAGTCAACGCCCAAATAAGTCCATCCATCTTTGAATGAAGTGTTGATAAGGTCTTGCGACATCCTTGCTATCCCAAAGTGTTGCCTCCCATATTATCTCTTAGAAACCACCCTAGTCCACTAACCGGCCCATGATCGACCAAAGAAGCATCAATCTGGCATATCGGGATTTGGGAGATCATAAGGGGCAAGCCACTTCTGAACCCATCTCCTCTTGCTCTTCTTCATTCTCTTCCTTCATTGTCTTTTCCCAATTCTCAACTTTGTGTTTCGATAACTGGAGAGTTTTAATGGCAGTCACTTCTGAGAATTGCTTCCCGTGTACTTCCCTATATGGAAACTTCGATTTTTTGTGTTGTAGGATAACAAGCCAAGATATTATAAAGTCAGTACATGATTTTTTCTAGTGGGGGAACTTTGATCCATGTTTAAACCAAACTAACATGTCTTCTCCCAAAGAAAGCTAGACCGAGGAAGATGTCGAAATTTCGTCCAATAACTTTATGCAATGTGAACTATAAAATCATTGCAAAACTACCATGCAAATGATTGAAGCAGACCCTCCAGGATTTGATCTCTGAGCCACAATCAGCCTTCATGGCTATATGTCTGATCATGTATAACATTATTTTAGCATAAGAAAATTTTCATGTCCTCCAGACCAATCCGAAATGTCAACTAGAATTTATGGTTATCAAAATAAATATGAATAAAGCATATGATCGAATAGAATGGGAGTTACTAGAAGCACTCACGTTGAAGCTTAGCGTCTCAGACTCATAGAGATGGGAGTTCCTAGAAGCACATATGGTCAACCTTCTGCTTTTTTTTTGTATCTCGTCAGTCTCCTATCAGGTTATTATAAACGGTGATGCAGGAGAAAAGTGATATCTTATTAAATGTAAATTACATTGAAATCTTTCATTTTTTGCTGTCGTCAGTTGTATAGTCAATTACTCATTTGACTTTTGATATTACCTTATTTTAAATAATGGTCTACTGTCTATAATGGACACATAGATGAGATCACGATAAACAATTCTATGACATGACGAATTTTCTTGCAAAACACAAATCTATATGAAACATAGTTCTAATTACACCTCATTTATATAACACACGTTACCGAACCGGTTCTAATTGTTTTAAACCTACGTTTTCAATGATTTGAACTACTTTGCAGCAATACATGTGAAAACAATGATGTAGCAAAAATAAAATTCAACTGTGGATATAAAAATCTTTATTTAGGAAGAAAGTGAATGCTGCATTTCACATACTAATGTTTTCATGTCTTTTTACCTTTGTCCTTTAGAATAATTCTCTTCATTTGTTAACTACTAAGCAAATATCTACTGAGAATGAGACAAGTTCATATTCATTGTCTTTTTACTCTTTACCTCAGTCGCATGATATTAGTCGATAGTGTTTTCTTCCATGCATTTTCTGTTAGCAAAGCCAACTCCAACGGGACATCAAAACGTTAAATTTAGTGTAATTTCATCTCCAATATGACACTAAAAATGGCATTATCTCATTAAATATGGTGTAAAATGAATAGTATTATACTAAATTTGGTGTAATTTTAACACAAAATTTAATGTTCTGGTTGGAAATGCCTTAAAAACAGAAAGAAAAACAAAGAAAAGTTGAATCTTAGATGCTTACATTGAAAGCTTTGATATTTTCAAAATTGAGCAACATGAAAACAACATGATTTGGTTGTCGATAGTTACATAACCAATTAATCATTTGACTTTCGATATAACCTTACTACAAATAATGATATACTCTATCCGTTTCAATATAAGTGTCATTTAGACATATTTCACGTAAATTAAAAATATAAAAAATATATTAGCATGTTCTTATTTAATATATAATTATTTAAATAAAAATAATTAAAAAAACATCTATAAGTTACTTAAAAGAATAAAAAAGAAATTATCTGTGAAAACTGCATTGAAAATGTTTAGTGATATTTTTTGAAACAAGAAAAAAATGGTAGAATGACACTTATTAAGAAACAGAGAGACTACATGTTTTAGGTTTTTACATTTTTTAATAAAATACATTAAAACTTGATTATTAATGCATAATTTTGTAATTTTATATTTCTTATATTTCTAAACCAATAAGATTTTAAGAGATGTAATTAATATTTTTGACAATCATAATTTTTCATTATTAGTTGATAAAAAATACATTGAAAATATATAAAAAAAATACATCTTTTTGAAATCATTTTTTCTAAAATATATATGTTTTTAACAGAGGAAGTATTATCTACGATGTACACATAGAGACGATCACAATAAACAAATTCCATGACAGACGAAATCTTGATCAGTTATGAAAGTGGCTTCCACAAAAAAATATTTCTTTGGCAAATGTTGCTTTCAGCATTATTTTATTATAAATTATATAAATATGACGAGAATAGTTTACAACTAAAAGTTTATACTTACTCTATTAAAGAAAATGTATGTTTTAAAATTTTAGGCATATTTAAAATATATATTTAATGTTGATTATAATACATTATTTTATGAGATTATCTATTTTATAATTTAAGTTAATTAAAATTTATATTTACAATTAAATTTTTGAAGTTTACAATTTTCATTATCACCTTATAGAACACATAGAAAATATATATTTTTGAAACATTTTTTTGCAAAACTTGTATCTTTCTAAAATGTAATGAATATAACGAGAATTAATAGAACTAAAACCTACACCAAAAGAGTCTCCACGACAAGTGTCATTGGTTAAGAATTAATCATTCCAATAATCTAGTAAAGAATATAATCTATCAAAGCCAAGTACGACTTTGTATACTCTCAAAGATTCCGCGTATCGAATCACTTCCAAGAAAAAAAAAAACTCTTTCTCTTTCGCTCTCTCTCTCTATTTCTGGTGCAGACAGCTTCAACAATATAAAGAGTCCAAAGAGACCAAACCCAGTTACATCTCCAATGGATAGCACCCACCAATCAGAGTCCACGACCCGACCCGGAAACACTGTCGTCCTCTCCATCGACTGTCTCAAAGGAAGCTCAAAAAGCGAGGAATGGAGCGGCGGTATGCTTCAAACCGGAGACATAGTGGAAGAGATCCGGATCGGTTCAGGACCCGGTTCATCTACCTTCAAAGCTCCGTTTAAAGGAGGTAAAGCTTGGCTCCAGAAAGTTCTCCACAACTCTTACAAGAACAAAGAAACTTCGATTGTTGTCAGAGTCAGACGTGGCACCGAAGAAGATCTCTCTGATCTCTCTGCTTGTGTTGTTCCTAACGAATCCGCGGGTAAGAGACAGTACATGCTTAGATCCATTGATGACCCGAATTATACAGTCGGGTTCTCGGATCGTACTGAGTCGGATTGTCTCGGTATACAAGGTGAGTTAACTCGGTCGGTTAATTATTTTTTTTGGTTCTTGTCTTTTGTTGACTTTTCTGGCTTACTTGTTGAATTTTGCGTTTGGCATCGTACGTAATCGTACATTCTCGTCCTTCTCAGTAGGTGAAATTCAATTGATGCTGTAACTTTTAATACGAGTTCTGTTTTTTTTTTAATTAAAAATTTACCAATTATTTTTTTTTTAACAGCTATTAAAAGTGTACCAATTTTTTTCTGCTAACTAAGTCTACTAATTTGTTGTTGATTAAGAAAGACGAATTTAATTCTAAACTTTATAGTAATGATTTGGCAAAACATACAAAAGTTGTGTGAATTAAACCTAAAAAACGAAACATAGAATGTTTGTACATCTAAGAAAAAAATTATTAATACGTTTTAAAAGTTGTTATAATCATTATATGAAAAAGATAATTCTCTCAAATAATTTGGTCTAAGTTTTTATCATCAAAAGAGTTATGACCAAAATAAATCTTATTAAAAACACAAAAGACCATTTATCTTTTGTTTTATAGATATATATAATTAAATAATAAAAAACTAAAAATAAATTTTTATAGTTTAAGAATTACTACCTCCGTTTCAAATTACTTGTCGTTGTAGGGTAAAATTTTCGTTTCAAAATAAGTGTCGTTTTATAATTTCAATGCAAAATTTAATGATTTTATATATCTTTCTATTTTTTTATTGGTTGAAATGTGGTTAGGTGTATAGGTAATTGTGTTTTTATTTTGAGAATATATAAAATTAAATGTTTTCTTAATCTGTGTGTAAAAACCTAAAACGACAACTAAAATGAAACGGAGGGAGTATATAGTTTCAAATTTAAACCTTTTATAAACTTTTTCGAATTTTGCTCTTCAATTTTTTATTTTGAATTTAAAAATCTTTTTTTGAAATTATTTTTTCAAAATTTTTATTTTGAAATTTTAAATATTTATTTATTTTTAAAAATTAAATTCCACCACCATAATTGCATCTCTTAACTCTAAACTCTAAATCTATATTAGTTAACTCTAAAATTATAAATATATATAAATGAAAAATCTTTTAATCATTTTCTTTTTAGGAGGTTTTTCATGAAAATGAACTAAAAATGTTATGGAATGAAATTTCTTGACTGTTATTTTGGTATGGAATCCTCAGAATGTTTTTTTGTTGGTCCTACAAAATAAAATAAACTAAAGAAAGCTTCCACTCAACTAAAATCCTACTTTGACGCTGGGTAATATTATATCTATACTAGCAGTGAGTTGATGTAGTGGCTAAAATTCTGGATTATTCAATTGATGATTTTAACAAATAATTACTTAAATGTGATAAATATTATATTTAAGGTTTATTGGAATGGGTCTATGTAAGGGAATACTAAATTAGTTGTCATTAAATAAGTACTTATAAAACGGTTACTTAAAACATCTCCAATAGTTAACTCTATTTCCGATTTAAAAATAGAATATTTAGAAAAATGGAAGAAATTTTTGTTTCAGTGATTATCTTTATTTTTCAGTCTCAAAAATATTTTAAAATATTTTGTTTTTATTTATTATTTAAATACAGTTTTCACTTTTTTTACTTTTAACATCTTACACTTTTAAGTTTAAATACATTGAAATTCTAAAACCATACTCTAGTTTTTAAGAATGAAAAATTCTATAACCTCGTTTATTGCAAATACAAAATAAGAAATGGTGTTAAAATGATTTGCAGCTTCAAGAGGGTCAAGAATGGTGGAAGCATTGGGAAGAGCTAAGCTTCAAGATGGCTATGTTTCATATCCATGGGAAAGGCGGATGCAAGAAGCTTTACCAATCTCTGGGTCCAGCAACTTCCTCTCCATACTTTTTCTTCCTAAAACTTCTGGTATGAAACATTAATTAAATTTTCAGTCGCACATTCATTCCATGAAATTATGTATCCATGTATCGTACATGTGCGAATGTTAATATACATTTAAAAGCAGTTCATGGAAGGGCGGGTTCTCGGTATAATGACTTGGAAGACACACTTGCTCGTGCAAATGCTTGGCTAAGTTGTTCACAAGCTAATGGCGTACCAATCGTCTTTATGAACATTCAGACTGAATCTCTGCTCACTAAGGTCAGATTTTGATAGTTTGCGTAATATTTTTATTTGTAGCATAGAGAGTTTGAATATGAAAATGTTTATTACATTTTTTTTACATAGTAAAGATATCGGGAGAAACCGCCTCGGCAACAGTTAATACAACATCTCTTTCTGACCTGTCGAATCTTGCAAACGCGAGTCTCTATGGGTTTGAGGATTATCATGGAGTTGATATTGGTGTGGTGAGAGCGGTTCGGCTTTGGTATGCTCCTCTTGGCGTTGAGTGGCCACTTGAAATCAAACTCAGAGATGATGACACCAAACTTGGTTTCTCCATTAGTCGCACTGAAGAGGTAATAGTATCTATTGAGTTATGTATAAGCGTCTCTTAGAATGAGGTTCTTAACTTAATTTGACTCTTTTTTTTTTTTTTTTTTTTTTAAAAAATTTTTTTTTGTTAAGAGACGGCTCTTAAGACTCTTATTTAAGAGACGTCTCTTAGGTTTTCTTAGTTAAAAGTTAAGAAACGTAATTTAGAAAAGTTAAGGACCTCTGCTAAGAGACCCCCAATGTACATGCTCTAATACTCTTTCCATTCCAAAATAATGCATGTTAAGAAAAATTTAATTTCAAAAAAAAATATTTTACATATTCAATGGAATTCTTAATAGATAATAATGATCAATTGTAAATTTTAAGAAAATTGATTGTGTTTTTTGAATTTTGATTAGTTAAAAGTTATGGAAATAGTTAATTACAAAATATAATACATTTAAAATTTAATATATTTTTATTAATACGTATGATTTTTTTTAAATATACATTTTAAAACATATATATGGCATCCCTTCTAAACAACACTTCAAATTTTAATTTGGAATTATTAGTTTTTTTTTTGAGAAAAGGCATTTAAATTGGAATATTTCCTCCACAGGGTTTCATTTATGTCTCCTCAGTAACGGACCACGAAGATGAGAGTGCACCAGCTGCAAGATCCGGCCTGAGCTCATTATACAGAGACGCAGCCAAGGCCTCGCGTCGTCTGGTGGTTTCACGTGTCGGTAGCCAGAAGGTATTGCCGTGGATGGTTTCCTCAACAGGAGCCATTCGCTGCTACGACACCGTTTCACTCAGCCAGAAACTGTCGCTTCACCGTCACGCAAAGGTCTCCATCATCCTCCACGTTATCCTCTGGGATACCTCTGCCACCGCGGCTTTCTCCTCACCGCCCATGAACAGCAGCGTTGGTACCCACACGTTGTTTAGTAACCAAACACTCGACTCGAGCGAGTTTTCGTGGCATCGAGTGGCTTTGCCACCACGACAGGTCGGTGACAGACAAGTGATGCCGTTGTCGGATGGCGAGGATGATTTGTTTAGGTTGGAACGCGAGAATGTGGGTAATGCTTCGTTTAAGTTCCAAGAGATCCCTTTTACTAACGAGTCCTTGTGAGTTGTAATGAGAGATCTCACATTTTGTGTGTTATATTTTTTTGGGATATGTATCTATACGTGCATGTATATAATTGGAAGTAAGGTTTGTTCCGGTGATGCTAGTTTCTTTTGTCTGTAATAAAAGTTTTTTAGTTCTTCCAGCAAGGCATTAAGCGAGTTAGAGAAGTCCACTTAGTTTGATCTAAAACTCAAAGGAGTACTTTTTATGACCAAAATAAAAAATCTGAATTTATTTGTCTTTGGACCCTAATTTTTTTTTTTTTAATGCTTTTGACCCTAATTCGTAGAAGTATTATTGAAGATGGAACTTCACAAAACTCAGAGGAATAATCTCTCTCCTGCAGGCACCTTGAACCATCTTCCTCTGTCTATGACTCGATATATATCATCTTCATTTAGACTAAAACCATGGACATTAACATTTTCTTCTGTTTCTTTCTAACTTTTTTTTTTCAATTTATTATCTTTGCATGGTTACTGTTTAATTTGTTTCAGTGAGCTAATTAAATAACCCAAAAACTGGGAGTACAATCTCAAACTTTAACAAATGCACAATAAAAAGAACCAATTTTTGTTACATTTTTCAATAGCGGGTGCCTGTCCACCATCTCACATTCGGTTAGAGTTGTATAACACCAAATAAATAATAATTAAAAATAGCTTCCAGAGATTCAGTGAATAAAACATTCTTTTCTGCTTGGTGCGTTCCAAATCATATAAACTCTTATAGTATCATTAGTGGTAAATTTCCCAAACATAGTTTCTCAGTAATTTTATATGAATTAAAATAAATTTAATTAAATAATTAAAATTTAAAAGTAGATGGTAAAATTGTACCATAAACAAATGACACACCGATTCAAAACTGGAAATTGGCTCAATTTCAATTTTCGTTATTCAACACCAAATTTGTTACAAACGAATTAGACCTCGGAGAGATTTAACAGCAAGATAATGAAGGCGATCTACTATTACCCAAGAATAAATCTCTTTATAAAGAAGTGATTCTTCTTATATTCTCTTCATCTCTCCTATTATTCATTTTTAATAATTTAAAAGTGAGATACTCCTAAAAATCAAGCGGATGCTATTATGAACTTACAAAAACCACTTTTAGTAAAAGTAGAATTAGCTAAAGCTTGTTACATAAAATGTGGCATAAATAAGGCAATTTCTCAATGTTTTCGGCTGAGTATTCGTAGTTTCCAAATACATGTGAGAGATATCAGCAGTTAGGCCATAAAGAATCAAAATACCTTTTCCTTTATCAGCCTAATTAATATTTATATTAATTATATCCTGGATGCTTACTTGTCCCCACCATCGTTAATGTTAATAATGTAGTCAAATATGTTGGCTGCAACTAGGCCTGGACATTTTATTCGTTAAATTTGATTCGATTCGTTATTCGTCTCGATTCGATCCGAAAATTCCAGATATCCGTAAACTTTCAAATCAAAGCAAATACTAAAAATCAATATCCGTTAAAATCGAAGCAAATCACAAATATTAAAATTTTGGAAAGCGGATATCCGATCCGATCCGGAAATATATAAATACATATATATTCTGATTATATTTAAAATTTTAAATGTATAAAATTATTATTATAGCTTATGATTTGACTAATTATATTCACATTATTACTTATATAAAATTATTAGATAAAAAGAAGAGAAAAGTTATGAAAATTATAAAAAAAATCATAAGATTTGTGTTATTATAATTGTTAACTTAACTTAAAAAATTTATAAAATATGTAAATTCACTACTTCTTTATTTTTTATTTTATATATCATGTAAAAAATATTTTACAAACTAAATTTATATCAAATTTTTAAGATTAATTATAATGGATGAGATATATTCGTAAGTATTCGTAAATATCCGCAAATATCTGTTTATTTTCCGGATATCCGTTTTTCCGGATATCCGTATTTTTCCGAAGCAAAGCAAATACTAAAACCAGATATCCATAACATACGAAGCAAATCACAAATACCTTAAAAAACCCGGATATTCGATCCGTGCCCACCCCTAGCTGCAACATTCACCGAAGTTAGAGCACCCCACCAAAGAGTTCTAATTCAAAAGTTCTAAAAATACATATATGTATTATGTATATATATGTTAATATTTAATTAGCGGATTTTTAATTTTATAAGAAATTTAATTCAAAATATTATAAAACATATATTTTGGATTAAGTTTCCCATAAAATTAATAACCCTAAAATTAGATACTAATATTAATATATATATAATATATATATATATGTATTTTAAAATTTTTGAAGATAGAACCCTTTATTGGAGGTGCTCTTATTATTGCACCTACTAATATCTCCATTGCTTCTCAAAAAACTTACATTTCAGCTGTACTTGATGTAAAACATTTTTTTATAAATATAATTTAGCCATTATTTTCTTAGAAAAGTTCTTTAGATTTTGCTCCTCCTAATATTCATCGGAAATTTCTGGCACTACTGTTGATGCATCTCAAAAACTTACATTTCAGGTGTACTTGATGTAAAAATATTCTTTTTATAAATGTAATTTAGTCATCATTTAAAAAGAAAAAATCTTTTTAGCTTTTGCTCCTCCTAATATTTATCGGAAATTTCTGATATTTTGTTGCTGCACCTGTAGTATCACGACATTTATTTCAATCTCTCTAAATGTAGAGGTAGAACCAACAACCCCATTGCCAATAAACTTGCTTCACCTGTTGGAGTTACTCCTCATTTCAAAACATCATTAATTCTCTAACTTTTGTTTTTTCTCTCTCTTACTTTGGTATCATTTTATTCTTTTAGATTCATTGACAACTCCACCGACCATACTTGATAACCACAACGGTCTCAATACTCGACTCAACTGTCCAAGCTAGTCGGGCGGGTCGAGCTAGCCACTTAGCTGGTCCGAGCTGGCCTAATACACTTGAGCTAACTTCTGCTAACCTACCTAATTTCGAGCTGACTACACTCTTCTTGAGCTAAGAGATATTCTTTTGGTCGTAGAAGTTACCCAAAGCTTCTGACCCTTCGAGACATTACTTTAACAACTACTTTCCCAAATCATTCAGATAACAGTGATAGATAATCCCAAAACCTCCTTCACCAGCAATCTTCTGCAAATTGTTTGTCATTGACATCAACTTTGAATAATTGAATCTTAGAATGATGGTCGTAGAGATGCAAGAAAGACTCAACAAACTCTATGAGAACACAAAGTCTTTATGGAACTTGCATAAAATCTTCAAAATTAACGAGTTTCTGCTAATACCCTATCCTCTCTTCCTGATTAAGAAAGGTGAATAGAATGTCTTGAGACGTCAGTGGTAATTTTGCTACATTAGACTCAGTTTTCAAGGTTCAGGATGAGTGATCCCTCTTAAAAGACTCAAGGAAAAAAACCCCACTAAAATTACGTATAATTTCAAAATTTATTCTCATAGATATTATTTGAGGATCATTAAAAAGATGTAACATTTTATTTTGTATTATTTACATTTTAATCTTACTGAGTTTTCAACATCTTACATCTCTACACTGCTTACGTGGCAATCTTACATTAGTTTGGGCAAACTTTAGACCAAATTTTTATTCACCAGGAAATTTATTAACTTTACATATAACAAATGCACGACTATCCTTATGACTAGCAATTTACTAACCCCAAATATAATCTTAGACGAACCAAATTGTTCCATATCTACTCTATTAAAATAGAGTCCTAAATTTATCTACCATAAAAGTTATCATTAACTTTTGGACTCTTTCAAGTTTGTTAGAAAAATGCATAATTTATGTACCATATCAAGTTAGTTATATATTTATCTTATTAATTAGAGTATTTTTTGTATTGTTTGGAAACATGAATAGCAGTTTAAAAAAAGTTTTGTTTGGAAACATGAATAACAGTTTTTAAAAAAAGTTTTGTTTGGAAACAAAGATAGTAGTGTTCTTTCCTTAATGTTTTTTAGTAATATCATTAACATAAGACCCAAAATATTTCAATTGTATATACAAATTTATTTAAAAAGTATATAAATATATCAAATAAATAGTTAGGGCCAAAATATTCCAATGTGTATGATTAAACATATTCAATAAAAAAATCGTTAACGTAAATATGTAATATACATATACATTTATATATATATATATATTTTTTATTCATCGAAAAATTATCCGCGCTTTAGCGCGGGTTAGAATCTAGTGTGTGTTAAAAGATAGAAACATCAATACTAAGTGGTTTACATTCGTATTTTCGTAAAATCGTTTTTCAACCCAATTATTCTTTCTCGACAATACTAAATTATTCTTACTCAATTTGGTAAGACACACACAAGTTATAGAATAGTTTTTCATCTATTGTACTAACCATTATGTTCTCCACTCTCTATTGTATACGTACATGCAATTTACACTACAAGAAAACACGAATTTAACGAGGAATAATTACGATAAAAATAGCTCGTCGTAACTTTACGACGAGCTAAAGACAAGTTTTCGACGATTAAGTACGTCATCATATATTGAAAGTAAAATTACGAGGAAAAGTTTTCGTCGTAATATACATGTTTATTTACGACGAATGTATGACTTACGGAAAGGTTTCGTTAAGTCCTTGTAAAAGTACTAAGACTTTATGACGAATAATTTTACAATGTTTTAACAAAGATTTTACGAGTATACCGACATTTTAGGTGAAAATGTGTTTTAAGTGGGATTGATCTAACAAAATTTCCTTGTAATTTTTTTGTGAAAATGATGTAAGAGACTTGTAAAAGCTCGTCCTTGTAAATCAGTTGTAATTATTTCACCTACCAATGTCGAAAATTTCCTATATATATGCCATTTCTCTTCATAATTAAACACAAAAAAAAGAAACCCAAAATTTGAAAGATAAAAAAACATGTCGGTGATGTCAATATTTACGAGTTACAGAGTTGAATGTATACGCACAAAGATTTTAACAAGAGAGTGAAGAAGGAATTTCTCAACGGTCTGGAGATATTCATGTATCAGGATAGTTGTACACCACCGATCACACAAGAAAGCAGTAAGATGTTATGTCCTTGTTGAAACTACAAGAATACAAAATTTACCTTTAGTGAAACTGTATGGAACCATTTAGTAAATAGATGTTTTACACCACAATACTATATTTGTTTTCAACATCAAGAGGATTATGGTGGAAAGGAAACTAGTTGTAGTAATAGTAATTTTAAGAATACATGATTGCAATACTAAAATTCACAGTCAATTCAAGATTTTCACGATGTGTGTAGTAAACTGTAACAACATATGACAAGATGGACTTTCGTTGGATTAACAGTCTTGGTATATTAGCATTGTCTCGTCTCGGTAACATGCGAGTCACTAATTAGATGACATTATATTTGTGTGTGTCTTTAAGCTTTTTTTATGTCCCATGATACACACCCACACACTTCAAAACCAATATCTTGTGGTTAATGTTTGTTATAATAATAGATCCAAGATCTTATTTTCAAGAAGTAACTAAATTAAATCAATTAGATTTTTCTAGTCTCAAAGAGAGAAATATGTTAGAAACAAAGATCTTTCAAAACGAAACAAAAACATGAACTTTCGTTTAAGCCAATTTAATCAATAATTTTTTTAAATTGTCCATTTTAAACATTAACTTTTGTTGACCAATCCATTTCAGATACACAAAAAGTCAACTGTTAAATCGATGTAATGTTGACTTTTTGTGTATATGAAACGACTTGGTAAAAAAAAATTGAAGTTTTAAATGGAAACTTTTAAAAAGTTGGAGATTAAAATGGCTTCAACGGAAATTGAAGGTTATTTTGTTTTTTTTGTGTGTGTGTAAATTGACGGTTTTGGCCGTTTTCTCACTTACACAAAAAACCAAAATAACCTTCAACTTCTGTTTAAACCATTTTAATCTCTAACTTTAAAAAAAAATTAATTTTAAATCTCAACTTTTGTTGACCAAACTTTTTTAAATACATGAAAAGTCAATGTTAAATCGATTTACAGGTTGATTATTCGTGTATCTCAAATGGCTTGGTCAACAAATGTTGAGGTTTAATGTGGATATTTTTCAAAAGTTAGAGATTAAAATAGCTTCAATAGAAGTTCATGTTTTTTGTTTTTTTTTTGAAAGACCTAAGTTTTTAAATTTTCTCTCTCTTTGAGACATGACATATCTAATTATTTTTACTTAGTTTCTTCTTCTAGAAAACCATTAATTTAAAGAGTTGATTACACATTAGGACACTTTTTGTCTTTATTTTGCAACAAGAGACACTTCTCACATGTGAAGTACATTCTGGTGGGACCAACATGTTGTTTGGAAAGTTATGCCCTTATTAGAAAGGGGAAGGGTTCGTGTGTTTGTGGAGAATCAATTGTGTTTCAAGTGAGTTTTTTTTAGAACTTTTTATCAATCCTTTGAGTCATTTAATTTTGTGGGTCTATAGATAAAATATCTTATTTATTACATTAAATTATAACTTTTTTTCTTTATATTTCAACATTCACTTTCGATATATATATTTTTAAATACTTTAATATTTATATAAAAATGTGTGGACATGGACAATAAAAGTGTGGATGTAGAAAATGTGGACATGGATATGGATTAAAAGTGTGGACATAAGAAAAAAAACATGGATATGTTCGGATTAATTGATAAAAATATCTTATTGAAAGAAACCTGCTAACTAATGATACCAACTTATACAAATTTAATCTTAGGATATGACTCAATGGAGCCGGGCATACAATAAGATATGTGTTTATTTGGGTCCAGTGGAGTCCATGATGCAGATAAAATGATTGTCATCTTCTTCCAGCCAACAATCACTGGTTCGCTAAGGAACAAATCTGAAACAAAACACCAGATCTGATTATGCGGATATTTATCCACTGAAATTCTATACACCAACGTATCCACAAAATGGATTGACACGATTAGATGGATATAGTTTTGCGTGCTCATAGTCTACTATCACCGTTAGTGGGGATATTAGTGATTATGTACATTGAACTTCTATTGTTAGTGTCCACTAACACTTTGTTTTTTTAAAAAAAATTCTGGTTCTTTCCTATTTTTAAACTTTTGTTGTTGTGATTCACTTTATTTGTGATTTGATGTTTTGTTACATTTTTATGCAGATGAAAGGATAAGTTGTGGACATGAGATATAGATTTTGGGAGGCTTTAGTGTCCATAAGGGTAGTGTCATAGTGCCAACATAGGTTTTAGTGTCCATAAGCTTTTCTGCTCCTCCTCCATGTTCTGCCACCGCTCCTCCATGCTCCACCACCGGCGACAAGGAGACACTGATTCGTCACGCCACCACCTTCGATATCACACCACCACTTTCTTAGACTGGAAACAAAAAAAACATTTATAAATCTAAAAACAGAGAAGTAGAAGAGAAGAAACAAAACAACACTAATTTCATTATATGTGGTTGAATTAGGATTGTCGAATTTGTGAATGTGCTTTGTGTTTGAGTTTCGAAAAAGAGAGAGGATGTGAGAGATTTTGGAGTGTCAGATATTGGAGAGGGGAGACATTAAAGAATTGAAGTTAAAGAAAAATGAGAGAGGGAAGTTGAACTTGTTTAGTTAGGAAAGTTGACTGATTTAGTTCTAGGGTATAAGAGACAAAGCACACAAATAATGTGTGTCTCAAGTGGAATGTGTCCTCATGTGTAAATTAAAAGTCATAATGTATCATAGAGAGTAAAAATTTCTAAGTTAAATTAACTGTTTTTCTTTTTTTCCGTTCACATTTTCTTGCTTCATTTTATAAAGATTTAATATACAATTTATAGTAACTGCGAATATTTTTTAGTTATATTTGTTAAACTAAGAGTTAAACAAGTTAAGAAACCGGTTGCGTCTGTATTATCTAAGATCAAAGTTGTAGCTGCAAAACTAAACTTCAATGTCACTTTAAAATCTAAATTCAAATTTTTTTACTGATGTATATAGACAACTGTAACAACATATGAAAAAATAGAATTTAGTTGGACTAAAAGTTTTAGTATATTAGCATTGTCTCGGTATCATACGAATCACTAACTAGATAATAATATATTTGTCTATATCTTTTGCTTTCTTTATGTCCCATGAAACACACCCACACACTTTAAAACCAGTGTCTTCTGGTTAATATTTGTTATAATAATATATCTAAGATTTGATCATAAAGAAATAACTAAATAAAAAAAATTAGATTTTTAGTATCAAAAAGAGAAATATGTTAGAAACTAAGATATTTTAAACGAAACAAAAACATGAATTTCTATTCAAGCTATTTTAATCTCCAAGTTTTTAAAATTGTCTATTTTAAACATTAATATTTTTGACTAATCTACTTCAGATACACATAAATTTAACTATTAACTCGATTTACCATTGACCTTTTGTGTATCTGAAACGACTTGTTTAACAAAAGTTGAAGATTAAAATGGACAATTTTCAAAAATTAAAAATTAAAATGGGTTAAACAAAAATTGAATGTTATTTTGAATTTTTGTGTAAGTTAGAGAGTTTTTTTGATTGTTTTCTCCGAAGCAAAAAGACATTTATAGTAAAATAACAAAAGGTTTGATGAGCCAACGCAAAATCGTAGCCTGTGACATGGGGTTTTTTTATCATTCATTATCCTTCTCTCTAACCAATGTCAAGTATGACACATAAATAGTTTTGTAATAGCGGACGTCAAATAGTTTGTAAGAATTTAAGAATACAGAAACTGTTCAAAAAAAAAATTTAAGAATACAGAAATATAAAACTAAATAAATGTTAAGGATAATTATGGTTGACTCGTATTTATCTCATTCATGTTGTAGTTATCTCCATGTTAGAGATAGAGCTTATCTACAACTATGTACTTGTATATATATGAGTCCCTATGAATGAG